>JASDQU010109656.1:116189-129234 GCA_032191745.1 Picea mariana | reverse complement strand
TGCTTCCCTTCTGCCTCTGTTCTTTATTAAACCTCTTCTGGTTATCCCAAGCCTTCTGAAAGGTAGGCTTTTCTCCTTGTTGTTCATATAGGAATTTCACCTTTATTATGGTTTCTTCCATGGTCTTAGGATCATCATATTGAATCTTGTCACCAATGGAAGGTGGCAATCCACTCAGATACCTCTGAATTTTGACAGCCTCGTCTTTGATGAATGGGACATACTTCAGCAGTTCCAGAAAACTTCGTTCATACTCATCAATGGTCATACTGCCTAACTTGAGTTCGAAGAACTCCTTCATCTTTCTGTCATAGTATCTTTTAGTCAGGTATTTCTTCTCCAAATACCTCTTAAAATCCTTCCACATGACCTCTTTCTCTCTGATGTGCTGCACCTGCACCAACTGATCTCACCACATGGAGGCTTTTCCTTTCAGTTTGTACATTGCAATTCTTCCTTCTACATGGGCAGAATAATTCTGCAGTTGGAAGTACTTCTTCATGCCCAACAACCATGTCTCAGCATATTCCTCCTTCTTATGTTCTCCATCGAATGTTGGACGTTTAATTTTATTCATCTCTCCTTTCAATTCCTCCCTTCCAGATTTTCGATGTTTTCGGGTAGGGGACGGGCTCGAACTGCTGTGTGTCTCCCTGTCCAAATGTTTTTGGGAGCGACTATGATGTCGGCTACCACTCCTCGATCTACTTCTTCTCCCATGATTCCTGCGACTCTCTTTCGTACCTGAGTCTCTTCCCTTCTCAAGTTTCTTCTCTATTCTTTCCAGGCTCTTCATCATTTTTAAATTGAATTCACCCTGCCGATCCCGGATTTTCAGGAGCTTTTGGCTATCAGCTAGGCGAGCCTGGGCATCTTTCTACAACCTTTCAATGAGTTGCATCATATGTTCTTCCTTACCCATCTCTTTTCCGTGCCCATTAGAGTTCGATCCTTCGACTCCCAGGTTAACATCCTTTACTTCCTGTTCATCTTCTATTTCAGGAGTAATCTGCACTCTTCCCCACTCCATACTCGGCGTTGATTAACTGGAGTTCTGGCCTTCGTTGAATTCTGCACACACACTGTGCAATTAAATTCAAAATTTGTCAGGCCATTAAACTTCAGGAACAATCCACGACATTTATAACGAATATGAACAAGAACGAAAGACATTTCAACTTCACAAAGTTTTCTAAGCTCTATCTGGCTCTGCAATTTCTGGTGTTTCGGGACTTCAGAATCTCGGTCCACGAAGATTCGATGGTTAAATATATGAAACCCAAGTCACCTGTTTTGCAACTCATGATCTCGCAAGTTCGTGAATCGAAGACCCTCGACTCATTTCCTCTAACCGCCGATGCCCGAGATGTGACACGGGCATGGCTCCCTCCTCGCTAGCTTCTGCTACGCATGAATGTAGTCTAGGTCTAAGTCTAAGTGTTAACACTCTTCGCTACTCGCACCTTCACGAGTTTCAACATCGAGCTCCCATGCTCTTATCTCGCGAAGCCCTGAGACGCGAGGAGTCAATGGAGTGTTGAATCCTTTCCTCCTGGCGACATGTATTCGTCCATTAGTCACCCAGGCCCACCTTGTGGTTCTGCCACGTGTCCTCGTGCACGACTCTCGGCACTTCGCTACTCGTGAAGTCGAAAACGACTCCTTTCAACTTCCGAATCCCCGAACGCACGATAGGCGATGGGGTTCCTGATCCAATGGTCCTCCTGTGATCTAGATCCAACGGTTGTCCTCGCTCCTCGCAATTTCACGACTTCGCGACTTGGAGCATCCAACTCTTGGGCCCTCACCCTACAAACTTCCGAGTTCACGAGACCCGAATCCTGGATCTCTTCGGCACTTCACTGACTCTGCGATTGTTGCCACCTGTCCTCCTTAGATGGACGATCCTGATTCTCTCGTGACTTCACCACTCGCGAAGTCGAAAGACTTCCCTTTCTGACCCCCGATGTCCAAATCCCTGATATGGGCGATCTCACGACACGTGTCCTCCGTCTTTCAGATGGTTTAGATCTATTTCGGAGATTTCTCCCCTAGATACTAAGGTTTAACCTTCGAACATCTCCCGACAGATCCTACGGCTGACGGATTTTCCGGCTGAGATCTGACGGCTCAAACGGTTCCTAACCAACTCGGGATTTCGCGTATCACGATTTCAACATTCCTGTGTATTTCAGAAGGAATTTTAATTCCTACTTACATTTTTTCAGATCCGATGGTCACGAGGGCTCGCCTTCCCTCCCGAACATATCCTAAGTTTCTAACACCATTGGTGTAGAGACCTGTCTCCCCGTGGCCATAGACCACACCAGCCTGCGGTTTCACTCACCGCTATACTTCCTGAGTTCTTAATAAAACTCGTCAAGTGTCTCCTTGACGCTTTAGAGCAAACCAGGGTCCGAAATTGGTCCTCCAGACCCAATTTCCCTTCACATTTTCGGTCCAAAGACCGCTCCACTGGCCCATCTAGGCTCAGTGTCGAAACCTTCGCTCTGATACCACTCTGTAGTGTACCTTTTCACTACCGAGGTTTCCAAACCTCTCAGTTACCATCCTGTACATGAATGTTTACATAATTCGTACAGGAATTATAACCACATGCATTTAACATAATTAAACACACTTAATTCTCAAAGTAAAATATATAAGTTACTGCTACAATTAAACAAGCCATAGAATTCAACAGTAACTCATTTACACAGCAGAAACATGATACATAAACAGCTCAGTCATGCCATATGTGATAAAACATAATTCAGATACTTATTTTTTAACAACTGTAGAATTCACCAACCAAGTGCAGGCCTTCCACGAACCTCCCAGCCTTAGACCACACTGTTCATCAGCTCAACAATGGGTCACCCCCGAGCTGGGACCGAGCTCCACCCTAAGGCAAGGAATCCTAGGCTAGGCTGAGGTTACAGGGAAGATAGCACATACACAACCACCAAGAAGAAAGCTCTGNCTCACTGCCCACAGAACCTCATTCCCCACATGCCTGTTCCACCCTAGGAGAGTGCACCTTCTCTATCACCTAGATAGTCCTTCGACTGCTAGTCTCCCTTACCTTGGGTTACAGGAACAGACCGGACCGAAAGTCTCCAGGCTCTATGGCAGCTACAGGGTTCCTTCCAGGAGTTCTCTTCTCCCTCTGTGCACTATCTCTCCTGGAGGAGTCACTCATAGGACAAGAAGCCTCACGCAGTCCAGTACTGCGTGGTCACAACAACCCACGGGAATCACAGACCAAGGCTTCCCAAAATGGTTCAGCAGTCACAGGATGATCTCACGGACATAATTTCGGAACAGGGCTCCACACAAAAGCCAACTCAGCTTTTCCCGAACAACCAAGGATTCTTCCACTCGCATTCAACACAAGATTCCGGTTTAGGAAATGCACTCCCGGGTTGCCTAGAACAGACACAGACTCACAGCTCTGGACAGGGTGTACACGGTTTCTTCAGACAACAAAAGCTTTACGGCTTTCCGAGATGAACCAACGTATCTGGCAGAGGTCATAACGGTTCTACGTTCAGAGGTTCGGGTTCTAATGGAGAGAAGATCCCCCCTGCGGTTCAGCTCGACGCTTATATTTGCATGCACCAGGGTTGACACTTGTCACCCTGGGAACTGCATGCGTACCACAGTGTGCATCCCCTTGCACGCTCCCTCCCTTGCCAGGAACTTAGGATAAACATAAATGCACATGTCTCTTTTTGAAATAATATTAAAATATTATTTCCCAGGCTTAATCCCCTAGGCTCATCACTCAGCCCCTTTTCCCACCTTCCAGCCCCTAATCCCTTGCCCACTCTGTGGACACTCAGTCCCCCATCACTCATTCATCGTGGTCAGTCTGCACTGGCGGTGTTTATATTTTATTAATTGATTTGCATACATACAAGTACATTAGCAGGATCCTGGCCTTCAACACTTAGGCTCCCTGGCCTAACAAACACATAAGCTTTCCAGCTTATACAAAACTTGGCTCACCAGCCTATAGAACACATTTACAATTCTTTGCATATAACATGATCTGTAACGGGGCTCGGCCTTGGGGACACTACAAACTATATCGTGCCTTAAACTCACCTCAACCAGACCTTAAAATTGGTTTAAGCACTCCTAAAATATTCGCCCAAACATCCTTCTATATTCGCTAGAATATTCTGTGCTTAGCCTCATCTACCTTGTGAAAATGCCCTCTTTCAGGGCGGCTCTGATACCATGTTAATTTTCAATCTTAAACAATTAACTAAAACATTAACTAAAGCATAAGGATCATTGAAAGAAAGACATTCACATAGAGGACAAGTATTTATCTTGGGAAACCCTCAAGGGGAAGAAAACCCAACAAACTTTTTGTTGTGATATATTGATCAATCAAACAAGTACAATGAACTTACAAGACTCTTCTAAAAAGAGGGAGATAAGATAATAGCACTAAGACAATAGTTCTTACTGTTGTCACTGTGTCTTAAATATATCTGAGCCTCTACCAATAGCTTTTGCTCTTCTCTAGCTGCTGTCACAAAACTATTTTGTTGCTGCTTGTTGGCTGCCCCAAATATGGCCTTAAGGCTGTCTCAACACTGCCCTTAAATCTGCCTCAGATTGCTGCCCAGAACATAGTTTTTCCACCCTCAAAAAAGGCCCTTAGATGCTGTCCAAAACAACCTTTAGTTGTTGTTCAGAACACCTTCAATTGCTATCCAAAACACCTTCAGAACATAGTATATTTGTTGCTATAGAACAACCTCTTATATGCTGCCAAAAATTGAGTTATCGGCTGCTACAAGATAGAGTAGATGGACGCTGCTAGAATAGATTAGTTGCTGCCTTAGAATAGGCCTTGTTGCTGCTCCCTCAGAATAGCTGTAAGTTACGCTCAGAATAAGTGAACTAATTTGATGTAAAAAATGATACATAAAACTGATATGAAGAGAGGGCGCCTCCCTCTCTTTATATAGGATAGAGTCTAGGTTAGGTAGCTTTAGGTTAGGGCCACCTCCTAGGCTAGGATAGGATAGGATATATGTAACACTCTGTTTCCCCTAGTCTGTAAATATAACTATATTGGCTAGGGAACTATGGAAAACTCAAAGGTGTGAATGTTTGATTTGATGGACCTTTGTAGAAAAGTTCGATGAATGTAAATTGGTTCTGAATATGTGTTGCATGACTGCTGGGAAGGGGATGTGCTAAAAGAGACCACGATTGCTAACGAAAAGGTGGTGGAAGGGGCCCAGAGAGGTTGCATTAACTTCCACCGAGCCAGTACTATTGTTGTTTTAATTGCCCAAGATCAGAACAACCCTCTGACCCAAAATGAATTACAGTCAGGCTAGTAGGTGGGAAGACCTCCTCAAGAGTTAATGAGGGGATGGGAAAAACATCCCATCTATAAGGCTTCTAGACCTAACCACGGACTGGAAATTTGAGCCACACGCAATCTTGCTGAGGAAGGTAGGAAAGGAAGTGTGGTGTGGGCAGAGAGGACTGACGAAGAATACAGAGATGAGAGCAGAAAAATCTCTGGTGCAAGGAAGGATGGAGAGAAAAAAGTGAGTTGGGATCGTAGAGAAGAGAGACTGAGTCAGGAGAAGGAGAGTAAACTTCATCCTCGTCTATTCCTGTATAGGGAGAATGAGAGTAACCTTCATCCCTAACTTCTATTGAGCTGGAAGTAAGAGATTGAATCTCAAAGCATCGTGGCCTAATCTCAGGGGTGGCCATTGATAAATCCATTGGGAGTGACTGAGCCTATGGTTGGGTGGAAATGAGCACCCCTCTCAGCAGTCGCATCACGCCTTGTGGTTCTGATAAGTGTTTTATGCCTTGTATTTTGAATTGAATATCATGGATACATGCTCATGTTTATACGCCCATAAATAGTTTCTGTGTGGAATGATTGCCTGGTGTTTTAGATTGGAAGTAATGGATGCATGTGTATACTTATATGCCATAGTTTGTTTCTGTATAAAATGATTAAGTCCGAAGCATGAGTCCGTTCCATTGAGAATCGTCCCATCTGCTTGATTATCGTGATGTTCTAATTTAATTCCTTGAAAGCACCTTCCCCAGGGAATTGCATCATATCTCAGAGTCAGAGTAAGATCCTTGATATTGCTACCACTACGGTAAACCCACGAGTTTACCTTGCCTCGATGTCATAGCTCTTAACTCGGTGAGTTAGGAAGGAACTTCATTCAGGTCTGTATCCTAGGGACTTTGAAACGCACCCGAGCCCTTATCCATAAAAGCTGACTAAGAGTAGGGATACTTTTCCCAAGAATCATCTGAAGGTTCAGGTGACCTGGGTTTGGGAACCTTGTGCAAGAAGGAGTTAGTTTTCAAAGGTTTCAGAGCCATGGAATCTTGAAGCTATGAAGGTTGAATTTTGTTTCCCAAGTTCAGAAAGGACAGCGAGTTCAAATAACGAAAGGGAATGTCCTTTTGTTTGGGAGACGAACGAACGAGATCCTTCGAGAAGGATCTGAGGTCTGTCACGACCATTAGATTTGAAGAGAGAGCGTAGGCGTTAATGCCTCGACTCCTTCAGTCTTCGCAAGTAGCGATGAAATCTGGACCGTAGATCCAAGGATGTATCGGGACCCTCCTTGACTGTCCATCATAAGAAGACATGTGGTTAGAGATAAACATTTCACTGACTCACTACTGCAAGAAGTCAAAGGGTAGTGTTTTGTGAACTCACGAGACCCGAACTCATGATTTGATCTGAACCGTCAGATCACAGGAGAGCCATGACTGTTGATCTAGGTGAGGGGATATCGGGAGTTTGGGGATCAGGATTTCGAAATATAGGTGTTGGGTTGTGTTCCAACTTCACGAAACACGAAGTCCTGACGAGTTCGGAGAATAAGCCCTAGGCCATGGTGACTAGTTGTATGGGTGGAATATTAGGGGAGGAGCTAATGGAGATCGACATTTCGGGGAAACATGAGTCAAGATTGACTCGCATGCAGAAGTCCCGAAGTCCCAAAATGTGAAACTCCTTTTTATAGGCTTGCAGTCACAACCCGCAGTCGCATAGGTGAAGCCCGCGCCTTGTGCATGTTCATGGTGGTGGGGTTTCAATAGGGCCTGTGGATCAAATAGAGGGAGTTCAACAGGAAATCGAAGAGCTAATCCGACTCGTGAACGATAAATTTTATTTAGTTCTTGCACAAAGCGTGGGGGTGTTACAAATTGGGATCAGAGCATGGTTACAACACTCGGCCTGTTTGGGCTCATGGACAAGCACATTAAAAGGCAACATCTTACCTAACCCCCTTCCTAAAAAGGCTGGTTAAACCCTTATTATAGAAAGAATGACAACTTACTACTGTGTGTAGGTATTTAAGAAATGTGAATTAGGTGTTGCTTATGAACGAATATAATATTGGGTAACAACAAGTGTTTTGTCTGCACGCAAGCGGACGATAAACCGTGGGAAACTACAAACGTATAGAATGTTGACACGCCATGAAGTGGGGGATGGATCCCACAATAGAGACGAAGAGTATGACGAAAGGAGGGCAGTAGAGACCCCTCCGGATCTAGCTAAGACCATGAGGAGTCTCATGGTCGAACTACAAAGATGCAAGGATGACAATGAGAGGTTGATAAACGAGCAAGAGAAGAAAACATAAATTAATGTAGTCTTGCTACAGAGTTTATCCAACATACAAAGACAACTATATCATGGACCTGACACCAGTCACGTGGACCGACGACAGACAAAGAGGATTCGAAGTCCACCCGAGATACATAAATGTGGTCTTTTAAGTGGCCACACTAGGAAGAGCACCTCAAGAAAGGTCCACCCTGGAGAAAGGGGACAAGCATCGGACCATTCCTTTGGAAAGGAAACTGGCAACTCATAGGGATCTTCTAGTACCAGAACTAGTTCACATTCTTGAAGAAAATGGAAGAAACAAAAGCATTCCAAAAGTCATAATCTCAAAGAATTCAATAAGGCCAAACCACCCTCTTTCGACGGTGAGATCAAGAAGGGAGAGGAAGTGGAGGCCTGAATGCTTGGACTAAAGAAGTATTTCAGAGTCCATGACTTCTCAGAAAACTTGAAGGCCCGAGTAGCCACTTTCAACCTGAATGGAAAGGATTCCATTTTGTGGGAAGACCTTAAGAATGTGAAAGGGATTCATGAAGAATACCTATCTTGGGAACGGTTTGAAAAATACTTCAGGAAGAAGTATCTGTCGGAAAAGTATTTCGATGAAAAGACTAAAGAATTCTATGAACTCAAGCTGGGGAAAATCACTATAGAGGAATATGTCAGCAGATTCCTTGAGTTGTTGAGGTACGTACCCTACATAAAAGTAGAAAAGGCCAAGGTGAAACGATTCATCAATGGGATACCTAAGGACTATCAGAACAATATTGAGTTTGACGAGCCAAGGACCATAAAAGACACTATCCGAAAGGCAAGATATTGTTATGAACAGTTTGGGCTTCGGTCAAGACCTCGAGAAGGATGGAAGCAAAAGAATAGTTCTGGATTCCAGAAAAAGGGATTTAAATCCCCAATATTTTAAAACTATAAGAAGTATTCAAGGATGAGATTTTCGACCCGAAGTGTACACCAGTAGAATTTCCCTTCCCAGAACAAAAATAGACCTCTTGGATCAACCCCAGGAAAGACTGATAACCCAAAGAAAGATTAACCCTTGAAATGTTGGGGTTGTGGAGAAGAACATCTACTGAGAGACTATCCACACAGACAATAAAACAATAGGATAATTTATAACGTCCAAGAAGCTACCACTGTCAATGACGTGGCCAGGAGTATGCCATGAATTTATGCAGCCGTGGATAATAAACAAGCCGACCACCAAGCTTCAGTGGTGGAGATGGAAGGTATGACCACCAACCATCTAGTGTCTATTTTAATTGACCCTGGTTCAAATTTGAGTTATGTGGCCCCTCAGGCCGTTGGTAGGTGTAAATTACAACCACAGAAACATGCTAAGCCATGGTTGGTACAGTTAGCCACTAGCACCAAAAGAAAGGTAGCGGAGGTCATACCAACCTGCCAATTCGCTATGGATGGATTTTCCACCCAAACTACCCTTAACATACTACCCCTAGGATTGTATGACTTGTTGATTGGTATGGAATAGATAGCTACACATAAAACTAAGCTGGATTGTTACCATAAAACCTTAGAATGTGTAAATGAAGAAGGGAGAAAGATAATCCTTCAAGGGATCCAGAAACCTGTCTCGGTGAGACGAATATCAACTCTTCAAATGAGAAAGTATTGCAGAAAGGGATGTATTCTATATGCGATACATGTGTTGAAATTGGTTGAGGATGATAGAGCAAGCCTAGAAGACCACCCCATACTAAGAGAGTATAGAGATGTGTTTTTGGAAGAGGTACCGAGTCTACCTCCGATAAGGGACATTGACTTCTCAATAGAACTTGCACAAGGAGCAGTGCCAGTGTCTAGGACACCCTATAGGATGAGCACCCCCCGAGCTAGTCAAGCTTAAACTACAGCTAAAAGAAATGATGGACAAAGGCTATATCTGACCCAGCGTGTCTCCATGGGGAGCACCAATCCTGTTTGTGAAGAAGAAGGATGGTACACTCCGACTGTGCATAGATTATAGACAACTCAATAAGGTCACCATAAATAACAAGTACCCCTTACCCATAATCAATGACTTGTTCGATCAATTGGGAGGTGCTTCCATCTTCTCAAAGATTGACTTGAGATCTGGATACCATCAAGTCCGAATCAAGGGTGAAGACATCCACAAGACCGCCTTCAGGACGAGATATGGTCACTACGAATTTGTGGTAGTACCATTTGGATTAACCATTGCCCCTGCCACTTTATGTGCTTGATGAAAAATGTACTCATCAAATTCCTAGACAAATTTGTATTGGTTTTTATTGACGATATTTTAATCTACTCCAAGAATAGAGAGGAACATGAGGAACATCTTAGACTTGTGCTTCAAGTGCTAAGAGAAAATCAACTCTATGCCAAATTTAGCTAGTGTGATTTTTTCCAGAAGCAAATACATTACTTGGGCCATGTCATATCTGAAGAAGAGGTAACAGTAGACCCTGACAAGATTAGGTCTATCATGGAATGGCCTACCCCAAAGGATGTTTCGAATATCAGATCCTTTATGGGCTTAGCGGGATACTACAAGAGATTTATAAAAGGATTCTCCAAGATTGGTTGTCCAATCACTGCCCTCCAGAAGAAGGGGGATAAATTCATTTGGACACCAGAATGTGAAGAAAGGTTTCAGTCCCTAAAATTCCTTTTGACCCATGCTCACATGCTGAAGATCACCGATCCCGAAAATGACTTCTTTGTGTGTACAGATGCCTGCAAGGAAGGACTCAGAGGAGTCCTTATGCAAGAAGGAAGCGTAGTTTTCTATGAATCCTGGAAATTGAATGAGCACGAAGTCAACTATGTGACCCATGATCTAGATTTTGCCACCATAGTGCATGCCTTGAAAATGTGGAGGCATTACCTCCTAGGTAGGAAATTTGTACTTATGACAGACCACTATGGATTGCAACACCTGTTTGACCAACCAAAACTCAATGCTAGACAAGCTAGGTGGATGACCCTCCTTAGCGAGTTTGATTTCAAAATCAAACATATCAAATGAAAGGAAAATAAGGTGGCCGATGCCCTTAGCATAAGTATGAAAAAAATTCACTTGGCAGCGGTGAGCACCTGTGAGACAAATGTCAAGGAAAGAGTCAGAAATGCACAAGAAACAGATGCATTCTTCCAGGGCTAAAGTATGAAGGCTACCATATACTAGATGGAGGTTTGCTAACTTACAGAAATAGATTGTATATTCGAAACTGTGATGACTTGAAGAGGTTCATAATGGATGAACTACATAAAAGACCATATACTGGTCACCCAGGATACCAGAAGATGATCACAGACACTAGGAAACAATTCTATTGGCCTGGACTGAAGAAAAACATAGCTGAGTACTTAGCTAAATGTCTAGAATGCTAGCAGGTTAAAGCAGAACACAGGCACCCAGCAGGGTTATTACAACCTCTACCAATCCTGGAATGGAAATGGGAGACCATCTCCATGGATTTCATCACCGGATTACCATCATCGGCCAGGAAAAATGACACCATCATGGTAATGGTGGACAAATTAAGAAAGTCTTCTCACTTTATTCTCGTCAAATCGACTTGCAAGGCAATATATATTGCCAACATATTCATGAAGGAGATATTCAGACTACACGACATGCCTAAGGAAATCGTGTTTGACAGAGACATGCAATTTACTTCAAACTTTTGGAAATCCTTGATGACTGGTCTGGAGACCAAATTATTGTTTAGCACAACCTATCATCCTCAAACCGATGGGTAGACAAAAAGAGTGAACCAAATATTAGAAGACATGCTAAGGATGCATGTAATGAATCAACCTAAAAAGTGAGAAGATTACCTGCCACTGGTGGAATTTGTCTACAACAACGGCTACCAAGAATCACTGAAGATGAGTCCTTTCGAAGTCCTCTATGTTAGGCCGTGCAACACTCCAGTCAGTTGGAGTAATCCAGTGAATAGAATTATGATTGGACCCAACATGTTGAAAGAAATGGAACAACAAGTGATTCAGATAAAGCAAAATATGAAAATAGCTCAGAATAGACATAAAAGTTACGTCGACAGAAAGAGAACCCCCAGAGAATTCAACAGGAGAGACCACATTTATCTTAGAGTTAGGCCCAAGAATATTTCCCTGAGTATGGGAGTTCGTGCCAAGTTGGAACCTCGGTATTGTGGACCCTTTGAAGTCTTAGATCCAGTGGGATCGATAGCCTATAGAATAGAACTACCTCCCACAGTAAAGGCACATAATGTTTTCCATGTTTCCTTATTGAACAAATATATAGATGATGCTAATCATATAATTGAATGGTCTGTGATCTAGGTGGAACTAGAGGGATATTTTCTACCAGAACCCCAATGGATACTAGACAAGAAGGAAACCTCACTCAGGAACCGAACCATTGCACAAGTCAAGGTGCAGTGGAAAAACTTTGGCCCAGATGAGGCTATGTGGGAAATGGAAGATGCCATGAAACATGCATATCCAATTTTGTTTACTTCTGTACATACACATCATGTTGATAGATAGAACATCGAGGACGATGCTCCTTTAAGGGGGAGGGAATTGTAACACCCTGTTTCCCCCAGTCTTTAAATATAACTATATTAGCAAGGGAACTATGGAAAACTCAAAGGTGTGAATATTTGATTTGACGGACCTTTGTATAAAAGGTCGATGAATGTAAATTGGTTCTGAATATGTGTTGCATGACTACGGGGAAGGGGATGTGCTAAAAGAGACCACGATTTCTAATGAAAAGGTGGTGGAAGGGGCCCGGAGCGGTCGCGTTAACTTCCACCGAGCCAGTACTATGCTGGTTTTAATTGCTCAAGATCAAAACAACCCTCTGACCCAAAATGAATTACAGTCAGGCTGGTAGGTGGGAAGACCTCCTCAAGAGTTAATGAGGGGATGGGGCAGACTACCCATCTATAAGGCTTTTGGACCTGACCATGGACAGGTAATTCGAGCCACACACAATCTTGTTGAGGAAGGAAGGAAAGGAAGTGTGGTGTGGGTAGAGAGGACCGACAAAGAATACATAGATGAGAGTGGAAAACTCTCGGGTCCAAGGAAGGTTGGAGAGCGAAAAGTGAGTTGGGATCACAAAGAAGAGAGACTGAGTCAGGAGAAGGAGAGTAACCTTTGTCCTCATCTATTCCTGTATGGGGAGAAGGAGAGTAACCTTCGTCCCTAACTTTTGGTGAGCTGGAAGTAAGAGATTGAATCTCAAATCATCGTGGCCTAAGCTCGGGGGTGGCCAGTGATAAATCCATTGAGAGTGACTGAGCTTATGTTTGGGTGGAAATGAGCACCCCTCTCAGCAGTCGCATCACACCTTGTGGTTCTGAAAAGTGTTTTATGCCTTGTATTTTGAAT
>JASDQU010109656.1:66878-86237 GCA_032191745.1 Picea mariana | reverse complement strand
TTGTAGGCTGACAGGGGAAGCAATGGTAAGCAACATATTAAGAGTTGGGACATGATGGTAGCCAAGCTTAAGGCTAAGTTAATACCCAAGGATTATTAGATAAATTTGTTCAGGAAATTGCAGAACCTGAGATAGAAGGGAATGACAGTGAAAGAGTACACAAAGGAGTTTTATAGGCCAGACATCAGGACTGGACAGAAAGAGAAAGATGATGAAAAAGTTTCCAATTATATAAATGACCCGGGGTATGAGATCCAGGATGAAATCAACATGATGACAGTGAGGAAAATGGAGGATGCTTATCATATTTCACTGAAGGCAGAAGAGAAGTTGTCCAGGAAACAAAGACAACGAAGCAGAGGAAGAAGTCCAAACTGAGGTAAGGGAATTTCCCAAGACAAGGCATAGAAGCCCAAGGGTGAGATTGAAAAACCACATAGTCACTCAGAAAGAGGAGAAAGTTCCCGAGGGAGACATAGCGGTGGAAGAAATTCTTTTCCTAGAGGAAGAGGAAGAGGCAGAGGATGAGAGGTAAGGTGTTATGTCTATGGAAAGACATGAAACATGTCTTGGGAATGTCCCGAGACAAATAAAGAAGGAGGTGAAGCTCACATTTCGGAAGCGCAGAAGATGAATGTTGAAGCAGAAGGTGCAAAAGATGGAAGATCCCTGATGTTGAAAACGGTTCTCTTGAAACCAAAGACAGAGGTTGAAAAGCCAATGGAGAGGAACAATTTGTTCAGAACTGCTTGCAAGAATAAGGACAGAGTATGCAAAGTGATAATCGAAAGTTGGAGCAATGATAATTTAGTATCTAGAGAGATGGTGGAGAAATTGGAGTTGGAGACAACTGCACATCTGAAGCCATACAAAGTCGCATGGTTGCAAAAAGGTCACCAGGTAATGGTCACTACAAAATGCCTCGTTGAATTTAAAATAGGAGGATATAGAGATGAGATTTTGTGTGATGTGATTCCCATGGATGGATGTCATGTTTTTTTGGGGAGACCATGTCAGTTTGACAGGAATGTCATTCATGATGGGAGAAAAAATACTTATACTTTGGAGAATAATGATAGGACACACATGTTGTTGCCAATAGAGGAGAAGAAAGTAAAGGAAGAAGCCAACACAAGTATACTTTTCATGAGTGGGAAGGAACTCCTGAGTGAAGTTAAGAAGGAACATGAGATGCAATTTGCTGTGGTGAAGAAACCCAGAGTTGTCCTTACAATTACTTCTATGGATGATTTGCCTGAGGGAGTTCAGGAGCTATTAGAGAATTTTTCTTACATAGTAGTTGATGAATTACCTAATTCATTTCCACCCATCAAGAGTATCAACCATCACATTGATATAATACCAGGAACAAGCCCGCCGAACAAAGAAACATACAGATTGGCACCTCAAGAGAATGAGGAGGTAAAGAGACAAGCCCATGATTTATTAAACAAGGGTTTGGTTAGAGAAAGATTGAGCCCATGCGTAGTACCAAATGTGTTAAGTCCGAAGAACGATGGAGGATGGAGAATGTGTATAGACTCAAGAGCCATAAACAAGATCACCATCAGGTACATATTTCCTTTTCCAAGTATGGATGACTTAATGGATTGTTTAAGTGGAGCATTTTTTTTTTCAAAGATAGATTTGAAAAGTGGGTATCACCATATAAGGATGAGAGAAGGTGATAAGTGGAAAAAAACTTTCAATACAAATGAAGGGTTGTATGAGTGGCTTGTTATGCCATTTGTCTTAACAAATTCCCCAAGTACTTTTATGATATTGATGAATAAGATATTGATAGATTTCACTGGTAAGTTTGTGATTGTATATCTAGATGATATATTGGTCTTCAATAAAAATGAAGCAGAGAATTTGAGACATCTGACATTAGTGATGAGACGACTACAATGGGAGAAGTTGTTGATAAATCTAAATAAGTCCTCTTTTATGAAGACATAATTCATTTATTTAGGTTTTGTGATCTCTTCAAATGAATTGAAGATGGATCCAGAAAAGGTGAGAGCAATCAAGGAATGGCCATCACCAAGAAGCATACTTGAGGTGAGAAGCTTGCATGGATTAGTAGGTTTCTATAGGAAGTTCATTAGAAATTTCAGTGGAATTTGTGCACCAATATTGGATACTGTGAAGAAGAGGCATAAGTCCTTTAAGTGGACAAAAGAGTCTGATAAAAGTTTCAAGATATTGAAGGAGAAGATAACAGAACGACAAATTCTGGTCTTTCCAAATTTCAGGAAGACATTTCAAGTAAGGTGTGATGCTAGTGGATTTGTAATTAGAGCAGTCTTGAGCCAAGATAATAGGCCTGTTGCATATTTCAGTGAGAAGCTGAATGGCATTAAGAAGAAGTACTCCACATATGATAAGAAATTTTATGCAATAATTCAAGCCTTGATGAAATGGAGGCACTACCTTGTTCCAAAAGAATTTGTTTTGTATAGCGATAATCAAGCTTTACAATTCATAACCAGACATGAGAAGTTAAATCAAAGACATGCTAAGTGGATAGAGTTTATGCAAAATTTCACTTTTTTCATTAAACATATCTTTTGTAATGCTAACAAAGTTGCTGATGCATTGAGAAGGAGATGTCTGATTCTGCAGGAATTCCAAGTGAAGACCTTAAGGGTTTGAACACCTTAAGGAGATGTATTGTGATGATCCAGATTTTAAAGAAGCATATGAAGCATGTACGAATCCTGTGATCAGAGACAAAAGTCAGTGTACAAAGTATATGATTCAAGATGGATTGTTGTTTAAAGGTTTCCAGTTGTGCATACCAAAGTGTTCAATGAGAGAAAATCTGCTGAAGGAAAAACATAGTGGAGGTCTAGCTGTTGTAGGTGAATCCCTCTGTGGAAAAGTGGATTCCCTCTTGGTCTCTAGACTCCTAAGACTAAGACATAAAAGTGCTTAACATGGAAACTGACTTCCTTTTAGATCTTATCAAGCTAATGAATGAAAGAGAAAGAGAAAGATATGTACCTTATTAGCGACGTTTGTCCTTGAAAAATCCTGGCTGAGCTTCGATCCTGAGCTCCCTGATAGATCCTGTAAGACAAACAAAGATACAATGGACTTCCTACTCTACTCAGATTAGCTCAATCATAAATCCATCTACTGCAGACAAACTCATATAGAACAAGCACAAGTTTGAAAGAAACAGGCCAAAGATTGATTATTTAATGAGAACAAGTAAAAGTACTTACAATCCTTTGAATGAAGGTGCATCAACTTCTTCCAATTCTCCTTGTCCAACCCCTTTTCTCAAGTAATATCCACTGATTGCTTTGATGACATATCACTCATGAGATCATAAGTTTGATGTAATTCCCAATCTCCATTGTACCTTTCACCATGAGAAGGCCTCCTTATATAACCTTGGAGAGGTCCAACCACTTGAGAGATGTTTGGGATAAGTTGAGGATTTGTCTCCTTCAGTTGAGGATCTTCCCTAAGATCATGCCTTGACCATCTATTCGAATCCAACCACCTTAAGGAATTGAGGGATTCCTCCCTGATTTGCCTCAACAAACCCAAAATTTTCTCAGAAAAGGGGTAGCGCTCCCCCAAAAGGGTGCACAGGGCGCTCAAACACTCCCCCAAAGAAGCTCAAGGAGCGCCAACACTACCTAATAGTGGGTAGGGGAGCGCTCCTCTCCAAAATTCAGTTTTTGAGTGTTTTTTCCAATGGCAAAAGGCTTGTACTTCCTGTCAAGTGATTTCTCTTCTTCCAAACTAATCTTTGAGGTGTCTTAAGTGTCTTTGTGATGTCGTTAGAGGCACAACATGGGCAAGATGGTAGTATGATGTTTGTGACACTTGCAACACTTGTAGTCAATATGCGACACTTGCGGACAAGATGCGACACTTATAACACTTGTAATGACGACACTTGCAACACTATCGAAGTGAGTAATTTTGAGGTGTAACAGATATCCCCCCAAAGTACAAAGTTAGAAGATGATGATGACTGAAGTACTTTGTAGAATTTTTCAAGCAAGGGTATGGATGTAGAGAAACCGAAAAAATCTACACACAACCATCAAACAAATATTATGACATGTTTCAAAACCTAAGGCAGGCATACCTATGCTTGAGTGATAAAGACTTTTTAAGTATGGCCGCCATAAAATACACCGCGGATCCATAATTATATTGACCAAATGGTATGGCAACCTCAGATACAATGTGGATCTATACTCCTATGACCTGAACTGATCGTAGCCACGAAGAATACATAGTGGATCTATGAGATGACAAGACATAGCCATGACCAATACAAAGTGGATCTATGTAACAGTATATGTGTCATAGTTCAAAAGAAATCCTTCGCAACCTAGGAAAAGTACATATAAGAGTGATAAATCAACCCAGGGTCTTCTTACCGATCCTGATGTAGTACAAATCTAACCATGTGAATAGATGTCCTGATGTTGAACATGGCATAAACCACTTGATTACCGGTCAATGATGTAAACCGTTAACAAGCGCGAGGGAGATCACCATTGATTTCAATGATTCCCAAGGTACTCTAGTACATACCGAAAAATGTGAATGAATGAGTTGAAGTCGAACATCCGTGAAATCATCCGATTAGGGGTCAATGATGTAAACCCACCGTCGGACATGAGGAGGCCTGCCATTGAGGCATGCAGGTCCCAAGGTACTAACTAATTTCTAAGTCTATCTCTTGGATAATGTGTTGAAGTCGACAGGAATAGACTCGTCGAAGGAGGGCCTTGATGTATCCCCCATCAATGACACGAAACTGACACAGAGATGTAATTGGTAGATCAAATGAACATGGACTGACACAGGTATTGAAACAAGATATTTGTGATGGTTGACTCCCGAGGCAGATACTTCCCTTGAACACTGAGGCACGACAACAGAAACTTGACATGGACCAAAACACGATAATGCAGTGGATACTATGACTTTCGTCCAGTGACCCAAAGGAGTAAAAGAAACTCAGAGGATTGGCTCAGTGCAGAGGTTCAACGGATTACAATGCATGCAAAGACAAAGTGTTGTGTTCAAGGGCGACCGTAAGAGTTACTGGTAGTGTTCTAAAAAAACTGCTCGGCTTGTTTCTTTCAATTCCCCCCCATCAAGATAGACGAGTACCTCTTTTTAATTTAATGAGCTCGAGGAGGGTAACACATGCTCAATATGACTCACCTTCGGTAAGTCCCTCTTCCTTTGTTTAGCAAACTAGAAGAAGCAAGGGTTCAGTCCTGCATGGGCCCTTCAATGTATGATTGTTTAACGTGTCCAGAGAAGGTAAACTCAGTGGTTTTTCATATTTAGAGAGTCTGAAAACAACTTAAAGATGAATCCAATGTTTTCCTTTTTCGTAATGTTAGTCTCACGAGGCCGAAAAAGAGATGAATTATCACTCAAAAGACTCCCTTTCAAACCTTTTAACGAGTGGGAAAGGAAGCAGGATCACTCGACAATCTTTTCATGTTTAGAGAGTCTGAAAAGAGCTCAAAGACGACTCCAGGGGGTTCCTTTTTCGTATATCCATGCGGGTCCAAAAAAGAGATAAAAGTTTATGTGGATCCATTCTCATTTATTTATGATCACGAGAAAGAACAAAGACTAAGCTCGGTATGCCCCCATCTTGAAAGCTAGTGGCTTAACTCCATAATGATCATCAAAGGTTGGAGGCATGCCCTCCAAGCTTCAATTTATTCACCAACTTTGAGGTTGTAACCAATTTCTCTACTAGATGGAGAAAAAGGACAAGGGTGGATTAAATGAAGGTTGAAGAGAGGTGAATGTTTCATTTTTTAACGAGCTTGATACATGAAAATAACTATGCTCAGGGCTCTGGGTTCAATCCCCAGATTGTCGTTTCATTTTTTAATGAGCTTGCTACAGAGAGGAAAACTATGCTCAAATATTCTGTTTCATTTTTTAACGAGCTTGCCACAGAGAAGAGAAAACCATGCTCACGACCTTTGTTTCATTGTTTAACGAGCTTGATACAGAGAAGAGAAACTATGATCATGGACTCTTTTTGATCATGGCTTCCAAGAGAACAACTCTCTGGAAGAACACCATGTTAAGGGACAAAATGAGGTCATGGATTCCAAGAGATCTTCACTGGATGGAAGAAAATCACTCTGGAAGGAATACATGTTGAGGGTCGTGACAAGAGTAAGGAGATCAGGCTCCAATAGCCCTATCGAAGAGATCACCATGTCAACGACCGGATCCAAGTTGTCGGAAGTTGAAGGCATGGGAGATGATGGAAAATCGATATCAGGAGGGGAGATAGAGTATATATCTGCCTGAATTTCTTCACAAGGGGGAAGAAAAGAGGATCAATGATGGTTATCATCCTGAGGTAGCTCGTCAATGCTCAACATTTCCTTAGTAGATTCATCAGAAAGAAAAATTGGGGAAATGTAGTCGATCGCAGATGACAAGGAACTTAACCGTGATGGCATCGAGTAATTGTCAGGTGCCAATAGATGTTAGTCATCCGATGAGGGAGAAGTGGATTGGATAGAAACATATGATGTTTTGGCTGGACTAAGTGGCACAGTGTCACCTAGTGCATCGAATTCCAACGAACTAGGTACAATCCAAGGGTCATATGATTCCAAATATTTATAAGCCGCGGTCGAAATCATATCGACGGTGGAAATATGATGTGTAGTCGGTGGAAGTGGTGTAGGGAAGGTACCCATGAGGCTAGATTATTTCAGTAAGCCAACACCAATGCTTTCATACGTGATCTTGTGGTTTCCCAAGAAAGGAACATTGTTGGTAGCAGGAGCGTGAGCATCGATCATGCAGAAATCGAACTGATCAACAATGAAAATTTTTCCCTGATGAGGAAATTGTACACATCGAAAGACTGATGAGGCAACGACAGTCATAGCATAAAACCAACTTCTTCCAAGTAACAAGTTGTAATTGAGGGGAGCATCGACTACCTCGACATCAACAGTGACAATTTTTCCACCCAATTGGATGGGCAGGGACTGTAAAAGCCCATGGGGATGAAAACCTCGCCCATCGAAGGCGCGTAACATCATTGGGGATTTTTTAAGTGCGGGTGATTTTAAACCTTTCCAACATGCTAAAGACATGACACAAGTTTAGGCTCCCTCATCCATAATAGTTCGGTGGATTTGTTGATTGTGAACAACAACATCAACTTGGAAAGCAAGTTGGTGGGAGAGTCGAGAAGCATAATTGTCCAGGTTAAACATGATATGGTTGGACGAATCAAGATCAACAACACCAATAGAATCCAAGAGCGTTCTACGTTGACTGGGGTAGTGCTGTAGAACTTCTAACACAGACATAGAACATGGTGCTTGAGCCAAATCTTCAACAATGTTGTAGTTCTGGGTGGCACATGAACTATGATTAAAGGTAGCTTTGCAGATAGTGCTCTTAGGAGGGTTTAATTTAGAGTTGAACATAGGTTTCTCAATCTAAAGTGGTCCAGACGGAGGATTAACTGATGGAGGACTAATGGAGGATGATGATGGATCCGATAAAGTACCAGTACCATTAGTGTCTTTTCCTTTGTCAGGGTTAACTAGTGTGTCGTATGTCTTAGATCGAGTGTTCAAATTAATCCCATTAAACATATAAATATGTGCACTTGTCGAGGCCTCATCATGAGGATGGCTAGAACTGCCCTCAGGAGAGGGGGTTTGAGAAACCATGGATTGCTGCTGTGGAAAAGGTTGAGTAATCACAGTGGGTTGTGAATTTCCCTGGAAAATTTTGGCCACTTCATTGTGATGTGGACAGTCTCGAGTGTAGTGATCGTCACCACAAATGATACACGTGAATTTCAGTTTCCATTGTGGTTGCTTTTTGGCAGTAGGTGTTTGAGATTGATTTTTTGGTTGTTCATTGTTATTAGTATTTTTTGATTTATTTTTTGTCTTCTTCTTACCTACAGATTGTTGTGAAGGGGCAGATTGAATTGCATTCACCTCAGAGATCTGAGTTTGGGGGGAGGTAGAGGAGAGTGTGGTCGAGTGGGAAGTAGATTGAGTTTTGATGGAACCGATAACACCATCCGCATGAGATGAGGATGACGGCTTGGATGGATCGGTACTAGCTCGAACAACATTTGGAAGAAAATCATACAAAGTACCAGATTGTGAATAAACCAAATCTAAGTACTGATCCCGAGCAATGGTTTCTTCCTCGGTGACCACGCCACCCATAGCGACATCGCGAGAGATCGGGGGTAAAAGTGATTTAGTAAACCATTCTGCAAATAATATGTCAGGAATGATTACCTTGATCATCCTTCGTCGTCGTCTCCATTCATGAATATGGTCAAAGATATGCACAGAGTCAGTTTGACGAAGGGAGGTCAAGAGTTCAGTACCCGTCTCATAGTGAATAGGTAGTTGAAAGTGAGAGAGGAAAGACATGGCAAGGGAGTTGAAATCATGAAAAGAAGGACGTGGTAGTTCGATATACCACTTTGTTGCAGAGCCAATAAGTGTTCGTTGGAAAAGACGCAAACGTATAGAATCATCCATGAGGGAGTTTGATGAACACTACAAATGGAAAGTCATCACATGGTTATTTGGATCTTCGCCAGATTTTCCGTCAAATTTCAAAATATTAGAAGGAAGTTTAGTTGGAATAACTAGCCAAACCAGTGAATGAAAAATAGGATCATTAGTTAACTGAGACAAGTTTGGGAGATCCAAAGTCGCAAGAAAATGTAGTTGTCGGTTAATTTACGGATGATACTGGTGTGGCATAGGAACACCAGTAGGACCATAAACTGGATTAGGTGGATAGTTGTAACCAGTAGGTCCTCCTACATATAGTTGTTGCTGGCTAGGATAAGCAGGATTTGATTATGGCTGAGAAACATTTGCATAACCCGGTGGGTTTTGAGAATTATAAGCCAGATGATTTGCTTGCCCAGAAAGAGGATGAACATTGTGCCCTTGAGGATGGTAAGGAGTAGATCCCGGAGGCAGATACACATTAGACCCATGGGGAGGATAAGGTTGTTGTCCTTGAGGACTCTAGGTGGTGTTTGGGATGCTGCCCAGATAAGGTTGTCCATAAGAAGGTCCGGAAGGAACATGATTTGATACTCCTCCTTGTGGGTTATGATATAAGTGCCCCCCAACATGGGGTTGGGTAAATGTGCCTCCGAAAGATACTCCCCAGGATTGTGAAGGGTTTCCAGTAGACGAATGTTTCCCCCCTGCCAGCGGTGGATTAACAACCGGGGTATGACTGGCAAAGGGAGGTTTCCCTCCAGGAAGAACATGAAAAGGGGGTTGTCCCCCAAGAGAGGTAGGCCCACCATAGGATGGTGGTCTTCCAGGAGGGACAAGTATGCTATATGGTGGTTGCCCTCCAGCTGGTTGTATTTGGTTGGCAAGGGTCTGCATTCTCGGGTGAAAAGATGTCCTAGCAGGATCGTGCAGAACATGTGGAGCTGTAGAGTGAAAGTTTGTAAAAGCGGGGGTGGGTATCGAAGTGCCTTGGGAAAGAGTAGAGGTGATGAGTCCAACATTAGGATAGACTTGTGATGATGCAACAGTAGGGTTGATGACCTGATCGATGGGGTGATTCATAGTTTGACCAGATGGTCCATTTTCTACAGGAGGGATTAAAGGGTTTTCGAAAGTACTCAAAATGCTCATAGAGATCGCGTCCTGATGAAGTCCTCCATACATAACGAGCAGGTGCAGGATTTGTATCTACTGCAATGGTAGGATGAACATGAGTCCTATAGTCATCACCGAAGGTTGGTTCTGTGGATCCCATATATGTCTCGGTAAAAGATCTCGCAGGTAACTGTGGGACCTCTTCGTCTATGGCGTTCCCAAGGGAGTCTAAACAAAGCAAAAGTGGTTTGAGAGGGGTTACTGACACAAATGTAGTGCGAGGAGTGGGATTCTCAACCGTAACCAAAGTGCCTTCTGAGTTATCTAACGGAGGAGAAACAACACTCCCAGCGTCAGATTGATTTTCTACCTCTCCACGGTAGTTGTCTTCTGGAGGGTTAGGAGGTAAGGGTTGGTAGCCTTCTGGAGGAAGCCCTTGCATCCTACGTGATTGACGAAGACCTTTATCGTCTACAGGATCAATTTTGGAGAATAATAGTACACGCTGAAAATCTAGGGCCAACTAACAAAAAGAAACATCATAAGCTAATAAAATTTAGGAATCAAAACCAAGAAAACAAAACTTTTCTCGATGATCGTATTAGTTGGTGATGAAATCCAATGTTGCATGATCAAGTCAAGAAGGGGCTAGGATATGGTGGAACAGTTACAATGGTGACCTGCTTAATGGACTTTCACCTTGGTGCAAGATTCCACGCAGTAATTGTGGATTTAACCTCCAAGGAGCCCAAGTGAGTTTGACCAATGTCTGTCCCAGGTACAATGATACTTCCCTTCACTGTCACCTCATGTAATGATCTGAAAATGATAAAGACTTGTATTCTTGAAAATATTTGCAGGTTTTAATTCATGTGTTCAAATGCAAATGGATCAATTTTGCAAACACAACTTTTATATAAATTACACATTCAAGATGCATATAAACAACAACAAATAACAGTGAACAAAAAACACATAACACAAAAAATGATAAAGGAGTCCACCCCTCTCTTGGGCTACATCTCCTGGTCCAACTTCCAATGGATCTTTTGTATTATTTTCTCAAAGTGCTAAAATATGTGCTTTTCAATGCTCAAAATTCCAAATAGATGGCTCCATTGGCTTTAGAACGTCCAAAAACCCCTAGTTGGGCTTTTTCGGCACCTCGTTTGGCCAAAAATTGAAGAAGATAGGCTTCCTGGAAGTTCCCCTTCAAACTTGCTGTCTCTGGATCGCCAAAATGCACCTCTTGCTCCTCAACCTAGCCCCCATGCGCATATATGTGTTAAAACTCAGCACCGGGCGCAACCGCACAAATGGTGTGAACTGTAGGACGGTTACGCGCTACCCCCTAACCGCCTAGGACCGTGGGCATGTGAAGCACCATATGACCGCACGCAATACATAAAAAGGGCCACATTTTAAACCATTTGGTAACGGGTCGGAGGTGCACGCCGGTGGTTATATTGTATACACACATGACCGGGGGCCGGGGGCCAAGCCCCGACGCAGACTGCACCCCATACCAAAACTATTGCAATTCGTATATATTGTTTAACATATATATAATAAGAAACACTTGTGGGCGCACCGGTTGGGCGACCCTTCCCAAAGCGTTACCCCTGCCCGGAGGTCACGGGGTTGAATCCGGCCAACAACATAAATTTTAAACCAACGTCAAGGTGACACGTGGCAGCCACTGAGTGGGCCACGTGTCAGCATTTCATTCGCCACCAATGACACGTGTCATACTCCAACTTGTCCACAATCCTGCCAACCAACACCTGCCATGTGTCGTACGGCTCTGCCACATGTCGTACGGTCTGCCATGTCAGCATCCGTACGGACTGTACAGACTATACAGTTAGCACATATTTTTTTTGCTTGTTTGTCGTTTTGAACAGAACGCGATATCTCTCTCATTTGACGTCCGTTTGAACCCAAATGAGTTGCATTGGGTTCATGATGACAAGGCCTACGCTCCCGTTCGATTTGAAGAGATTTTGAGCACTTTGAATTTTGAGCAAAATTTGATCCCCTGGATCATGTAAGTACCTAAGGATTATGGCAACTACGGACACCAACTCACAGTCAGCCCCTGGGCGGGTATAGTTGATAGTCCGATCTGAACGTATGGGCAAGATAACAAGTCTGAAATCAACTCGAGAGGCTCCCACACATAATTGTGGGTATACCTTCAAGTGACCCCCAATATACGATCCGACCACTACAAACAGTTGAACCATAGAGGGATAATCTCCATAACTCACCCGAATGCCACCTCGTGTGTAACCCTTGTGTGAGAGGGGGATCCCAGAAAGCCTATACGACAATTGGATTTGACTCTCCCTATCTTAGGATGCTAATGTTCATTTTGAAAACTTTGGAGAATTGTACTCACAGCCTAATCCAAAGTGCTAATCCTAGTCTAATGTTGGTGGAAGATCCTAAAAACAAAAATGTTCTAGATAATTTTTTATTAGTGTTGATTTTATCGTTGTTCTTTACTCAAAGGGTGTATGAAAATGAAACTGATGGTATGATGACTCAATTCCCAAAAATGCACAAGAAGATGATACGCAATCGTTTCTTTCGATGAATGGCTATTTAAAGGAAAGAGAGAAAGTTGTTTTCACTATCAAACACTAATATGCAATGTCCTCAATCAATTTGTTTCTCACTCAAATCCGATGCAATGCTAAAAATTTCAAAAATGCCTTCTAATATCCAAACCAATCACTAAAATATGTCCTTTTTCTTATATGTGAATGATAATCAGATGCAAGACTTCTAAATGTCAATCAAACTTCAATATTAAACAATCAGAAGCAAACTTCACACAAAACAAAAAATACACTCTCGTCGTGAAATAGACAAGAAGGAAAAAGATAACCAAATTGAAAACAAGAACCAAAAACCTCAAACAAAAGAGAAATGATGGAAAGTTGACCTCAAAGATCAAATGAAAAGTTCACAGACCTTTGGATTTCCTCACAAAAGTTTTCACTCAGTCAGATAAAGGAGAAGAAAACAACACGTTAACTCTAGGTTAGCAAAGACAAAGAGTGGCTTCAAGGCAAGGAAAGAAGATGTCAAAATCCCAAACAAAAGAGGATGAATTCTCAGAAATAAGGGTGTTTGAAAGCCAATATCAAGATGGACTGAGAGTATGGGACCCTGAGCAAATGTCAAAACCCAGAAATAGCTTCAGAAGATGAAAATTATGGAGAATTTCTCACAAAAATGGGGTAGCGCTATGGTGTAAGGGGCACTAGAGCGTTCAAACGCTCTGTGTAAGGCTACAAGGGAGTTCTAGCACTCTGACAACAACAGGGGGGAGGGCTTTGCTCCAAAAACTCAAAAAAATGTCCAAAAACTCAAAAAAATGAAGGAAATTCAGTCAATCAGGGTGATCCTGATGACATAATGAGGCAATCAAACAAATATAAGAATAAAAAGACAATGTGGAGAAGATCAAATCAATGGGCAAAGGGCCAAAACAAGATCTGGGAATGGAAACAAAAATCAGAGCTCCTCCCCAGTGGAGTTGCCAATTTCGGTTGTAGGTGAATCCCCCTGCGGACAAGTGGATTCCCTCTTGGTATCTAGACACCTAAGACCAAGACAGAAAAGTGCTTAACATGGACATTGACTTCCTTTTAGATCCTATCAAGCTAATGAATGAAAGAGAAGGAGAAAGATATGTACCTTATTAGCGATGTTTGTCCTTGCAAAATCCTGGCTGAGCTTCGATCCTGAGCTCCCTAATAGATCCTGTAAGACAAATAAAGATACAATGGACTTCCTACTCTACTGAGATTAGCTCAATCATAAATCCATCTACAACAGACAAACTCATATAGAACAAGCACAAGTTTGAAAGAAACATGACAAGCATTGATTATTTAATGAGAACAAGTAAAAGTACTTACAATCCTTTGAATGAAGGTGCAACAGCTTCTTCCAGTTCCCCTTGTCCAACCCCTTTGCTCAAGTGATCTCCACTGATTGCTTTGATGGCATCTCACTCATGAGATCATAAGTTTGATGTAATTCCCAATCTCCATTGTACCTTTCACCATGAGAAGGCCTCCTTATATAACCTTGGAGAGGTCCAACCACTTGAGAGATGTTTGGGATAAGTTGAGGATTTATCTCCTTCAGTTGAGGATCTTCCCTAAGATCATGCATTGACCATCTATTCAAATCCAACCACCTTAAGTAATTGAGGAATTCTTCCCTGATTTGCCTCAACAAACCCAAAATTTGCTCAGAATAGGGGTAACACTCCCCCAAAAGGGTGCACAGGGCGCTCAAAAAATCCCCCAAAGAGGCTCAAGGAGCGCCAACACTCCCTGACAGTGGGTAGGGGAGCGATCCTCTCCAAAATTCAGTTTTTGAGTGTTTTTTCCAATGGCAAAAGGCATGTACTTCCTGTCAAGTGATTTCTCTTCTTCCAAACTAACCTTTGAGGTGTCTTAAGTGTCTTTGTGATGTCGTTAGAGACACGACATGGGCAAGATGGCAAGACACTTGAAACACTTGTAGTCAAGATGTAACACTTGCAGACAAGATGCGACACTTATAACACTTGTAATGACGACACTCGCGACACTATCGAAGTGAGTAATTTTGAGGTGTAACACTAGCAAGGCATTTTGACCATGACAGGACATTTGCACAGTTGAACAATTCATACTATTGGCTAGGTATGAGAGTAGAGGTGAAGAATTTTGTAAATAAATGTAAGATTTTCCAGTTTGCAAAAGGAAAGAAGCAAAACAATGGATTGTATTAGCCATTGCCTATTCTAGATAGGCCTTGAGATGCAATAAGTATGGGTTTCGTGTTAAGATTTCCAGGAACCCAAAAGGGAAGTGATTCCATATTTGTTGTGGTTGATAGATTCTCAAAGATGGCACACTTTATCCGATGCTACAAGACAAGTGATGCAACACACACTGCAAACTTGTTTTTCAAGGAAGTTATGAGACTTCATGGGTTTCCCAAGAGTATTGTCTCAGATAGGGACAATAAATTTTCTGGTCATTTCTGTAGGACATTATGGAAAAATATGGGGACATAAATGTCTTTTAGTTCAACATATCACCCTTAAACGGATGGACAGATCAAGGTGGTAAATCATAGTTTAGGAGATTTGATGAGGAGTTTGGTCACTAAACATCATAACCAGTGGGATCAAATTCTGTCACAAGCAGAGTTTGCATACAATGACTCAGTAAACATAAGTACAAGAAATAGTCCATTCCAGATAGTGTATGGAATGAAGCCAAGAGGAGTAGAAAAATTGAGAGATCTGGAGCAGAGTGAATTCAAAAGCGTTGGAGCAGAAGACTTCGCTGCAAAAATGCAGAAGCTTCATAATCAGATCAAGGAGCAGTTGCAGAACAGTGGCAGAGAGTATAAGTGCAGAGTTGATCAGCATAGGAGAGACCTTAAATTTGAAGTAGGAGATCAAGTTTTAGCACATCTCAGGAAGGAAAGGTTCCCAACATGAACATATAAAAAATTGAAGTTGAAGAAGATAGGACCATGTAAGATCCTAAAGAAATTTGGTGCCAATGCTTATGAGATAGAGCTGCCAGAGGATGTGGGTATATCACCCATATTTGACATTTCAGACATGTATCCTTATAGGGAATATGGCACAAAAGAGTCAGAAGATCAGAAAGTGATTTAGTGGGAGAAGTAGATGCTTGTAGAAGAAAATCCACAGATGGAGAAGATCATTGATCGAAGGATTGCTAAGAAGACCATGAAACAGACTTATTTGGAGTATTTGGTAAAGTGGAAAGGACACCCAATAAAAGATGCCAATTGGGTAAAGGAAGCTGATATCCAGACGCATGGGAAGTCAGTGCAGGAGCTCATGGACAAGAGTCCATGAATTTTTGTCTAGGGGAGTATGATGCAGGAGCATCGCCAACAAAGCACACATAGAGAGTCAACTCAGTGCCCTAGTGTGCCTTTTGAATTATTTTGGAATCTTAAACGCTGGTGTTTCCTGCAAATCTTTTTTGAACAAATGATTAAAGAAGACCAAAACGCTTGGAAGTTGAATGATCGCGTGAGATCTGGGAGTTTCACTCTTAGACTTTAATGTAACGATGCTTAAGTGGTAGTTAGTTTTTTACTTCGAGAAGATAGGTAGTCGGAGAGAACCGTAGGAGCCCTCTGGTCTAAGTAGAGGTGTTGTATACCCAAATGAGGCTGCTGGAGATTAGGCTGCTGAATATGATAGTGGCTGCCAATTAGTTGATTATTGTTGTTGTTGAGATTAGTTAGAAGTTGTTGAATGTTGTTATAGCTCATGTAGGTTTAGATGAATATAACAGAGAAATATTGATCCAAATGCATGCGTCACTATTGCTTGTCTATCTGAGTGAATGGTAGGATTTTTGCTTACATTCGGTTCTCTGTTATTTTGTGTTTTCATGCATGCATGAATTACATCGATGAAAGCATGAGTTATCTTGTTGAATGTATGAATCTGCAAAACATTAGATAAGTTTCAATTGTTTCTCTTCCACGAGGTACACAAAGAGTGCGTATTGTTTGTAAGGAGTGCATTTATAGAGTCTGGTTTGACTCAGAGCTCAGAAGAGATAACGTGGAATTTGTATGAAAAGTTTTCATATAGTCCGCAAGGAGTGCGTCAACAAAGTCTTTGACTCATAAGCTCAGGCGGAGTAGTTCGAGAAATTTCTCGCAAAAGTGCATGCAAAGATCTATTGCAAGGCATGCAAAGATATGAAATTCGACTAAGTGTTGAGGAAATCCATCTAAAGAGTTAAGGGTTCAGAGGAAAGACAAGTTCCAAAAAGTTAGTGGGAGAAATATTCAAAAGGGAGGAACCCTTTAAGATTTTTCAAAGTAATGATCAAGATCCCTTCAGGAGGAAGCAAAATCATTCTAGACTGTCAGATCTGGGATAAGTTGCGCAATAGTTAGCCTTTAGTTCCTTCGGAAGTTCATGAATTAGAGGATTTGGGGTGTTAAGGAGTGAAAATAGCTTAAGCCTCGAAGTAGATCACAACCTTCGATCAAGAAGAGAACGTGGCGCTTGATCTGTAACTCCGAGTACGAAGCACTTCAGAGGAAAAGGGATTTGGATTATTCGAAACTCCTGAACGTCGAAGTCCCGAAGTAGATCACAGTCGTTGGCTGTGTGAGGAGTGTGGACCATAGATATGGTCAGTGTGTGTTCGTGAGTTTTGATTTCGGTAGATTTGGGGTCAGGTGTGTCAAGAAAACACGAAACCTGAAGCTCCGAAGTGAGCGGGGGATGAAGGTTTAAGCCCACGGTTTTGACTAGGGTCACATGGAGGACTTTGTGGGTACTCAGAAACTCCTAAAAAGGGGATTTCATACCCGAGGATAAGGACTTTGACCTGTGGAGAAAATATAAGGGGTTTAGTGCGAACCTGTGAGCTGATTCAGTTCCCAAAGTCGATCGATCCTAGACCGAGAGGTCGCGCAGCCCCGAGGGAGAGTAGGGGGTCTGCATCAGAAAGCTTTGAGATCTCAAGACCAACAACTAGTTATTCTATGTGCAATGCAATGATTTCTCTTTGCACAAAAGTTATTGTCACACTTGAAACTATTTTCACTTGACTTTCTACAATGCTTGTTTTGTTTGACTCTTTCTGTGCAACCAACTTTGGACCTTACTCTATTAGCTCCCACAAAGGCTTCATTAGTAGAATAATTGTGCATAGTTTTAGAAAAAATGATTAAAGTATCCAAAAATGACATCTTTGAAGAATGTACATCCTTAGGGCTAGAGATTCCACTTTCTCATCCACCAATGCATACCTCCATGATCTATTCATAGTTTAAAAAAAATTCTAGTTCATTTCCTACACATTTCCCTATTTATAGTTTTGGTACTAGGGGACCACCATGCATGTTGCAACCCAAAATGGTTGTAAGCAATCTTTTGCTTGCTAATTTTTTTTTCATACAAGGGTTTGGGGGATGGACATATATGTTCACCATGGATATTACTTGGCACTTCTTCAAGAAGCTAGTCGAACATATGCATTTGTGATCAACTATTTCAAGAGCATGCTTACAAGTAAAAAAAATCATTGGGAAGGCAAATTACAACTTGCTTTCACTACGTTCCAAGAGGCAATGGATAAGTTTTTGCAAGAATGCATCCCCATGCTCATGAACATTTGATGGAAACGAGGTGAAACTTTAGCTAATTTTGAACATAGGGTATGGGAGTGATTTGAGAGAAGTAGAATCGACATTCTAGAAGAAAAACACATTCAATTGTTGCTATTCTCCTCCCTCTTACAAGGTGCATCATATTACAAGGTTTGACACCCAGATATTATTAAGAGATATTATGAATACTTTCATAGGGCTATGATGGAGCATTGAACAATCCCACACCAACTAATGAATCAACCTTTAGGATAGAACAACATATCCAAAACTTGTAGCATCAGATTACCTAGTGCATGCTTTGAAAACCACAAGAAATCTTGTCACTACTATTGACATAATCATTTGAAAGAGGAATGCCCATTGAAGAATGAAAACTCTCCTCATTCCCCTTCCTCAACATAATAACAACTTTGCATATTGAAGACTAGATAATTTTTGCTACATCCATACTAGATGGAAACACATTCAACACAATTGTTGCATGCTAACCGTGGGGAAAGCGCACTTGATCAATGTTGACAAACTGACTATAGATTTGTTTGTCTCTCAGCATTCACCAAAGGTGCCTCCAAATCCTAATCATTTTTTCCCATTGTAGTAATATTATATAAATATAATATCCCCAATGCAATTGATACAATTGCTACAATTTAACATGATGCTATAGCCTTAGATCCTTAGAGAATGTCCTAGATTAGGTTATCACAATGTAGCACCTCTAAATTAGGCAAATATCTATGCAATGCAAGCATAGACACAAGGAAGACCTAAAACTCACAAGTCATAATAAAGGTAAAAGGAAAGTGACTTATGTGGTATATGGGGACACATTGTAGCAAATTTTCTTTTTGATAATGCAAATGAAATGGTATGTACGTTATGTGGTCTCAATGATCACAATTCTGCATTGTACTAGGTTTTTCAAAAGAGCGTCAATAATATCGAAGTGGTTCCTTTTTCAAATGCGATAGTACAACTTCTAGTCTCCCTAGAGCTTATGTTTGTGTTGTTCTGCACACCAGTCCACATGGTTGTCGAAATGCCTAAAATGCATCTTGAGTATTGCTATTTCTCTTGCAACTCTTGCATGCATATCACAACAAGGTATGAATATTGTTTCTAACATTATAAATAATAGAGATATTGATGAAGTTTATAGAGATGTACATGAAACCACCGATACCACCTTAGAGTCATCAGATGTACACCCTCCCCACGAGACTTTGCTATTGAGTACTATTGTAGAAAAACAAAGAGACACAAGTTGAAGAATGACATTTATGTTTTGGCTTCTTTGTTTGAGCTTGACGTACACAAGGATCTTGTTGAAACACATGGACCAACAACAATAAAAACAATAATCAAGTCAATTACAATGGTTCCTATAATTTTCAATGGAACTAGTTTCATGTGCCATGGTAGATCAAGGTGCTAACACAATGTTACCACAATAATGTTTTGGAATGAAATTGGTTTTCCTTGATTCTCGCTACTCTTCTTTGCTTTT
>JASDQU010109656.1:53084-66858 GCA_032191745.1 Picea mariana | reverse complement strand
ACCCCCCCCTCTCAGTTGTTTTAGTATTTCCAACAAAACTTCCCTTCACTATCACCTCGTGTAAGTACCTAAGGATTATGGCAACTACAGACACCAACTCGCAGTCATCCCCTGGGCGGGTACAGTCGATAGTCTAATCTGAATGTATGGGCAGGATAACAAGTCTGAAATCAACTCGAGAGCCTCCCAGACATAATCATGGGTATAGCTTCAAGTGACCCCCAATATACGATCCGACCACTACAAACAGTTGAACCACAGAGGGATAATCTCTGTAACTCACCCGGATGTGACCTCGTGTGTAACCCTTGTGTGAGAGGGGGATCCCAGAAATCCTATACGACAATTGGATTTGACTTTCCCTATCTTAGGATGCTAATGTTTGTTTTGAAAACTTTGGAGAGTTGTACTCACAACCTAATCCAAAGTGCTAATCCTAGTCTAATGTTGGTGGAAGATCCTAAAAACGAAAATGTTCTAGATAATTTTTAATTAGCGTTGATTTTATGGTTGTTCTTTACTCAAAGGGTGTATGACAATGAAACTAATGGTATGATGACTCAATTCCCAAAAATGCACAAGAATATGATAAGAAATCGTTTCGTTCGATGAATGGATATTTAAGGGAAAGAGAGAAAGTTGTTTTCACTATCAAACACTAATATGCAATGTCCTCAATCAATTTGTTTCTCACTCAAATCCGATGCAATGCTAAAAATTTCAAAAATGCCTTCTAATATCCAAACCAATCACTAAAATATGTCCTTTTGCTTATATGTGAATGATAATCAGATGCAAGACTTCTAAATGTCAACCAGACTTCAAGATTAAACAATCAGAAGCAAACTTCACACAAAACAAAAAATACACTCTCATCGTGAAATAGACAAGAAGGACAAAGATAACCAAATTTCAAACAAGAACCAAAAACCTCAAACAAAAGAGAAATGATGGAAAGTTGACCTCAAAGATCAAATGAAAAGTTCACAGACCTTTGGATTTCCTCACAAAAGTTTTCACTCAGTCAGATAAAGGAGCAGAAAACAACATGTTAACTCTAGGACAACAAAGACAAAGAGTGGCTTCAAGGCAAGGACAACAGATGTCAAAATCCCAAACAAAAGAGGATGAATTATCAGAAATAAGGGTGTTTGAAAGCCAATATCAATATGTACTGAGAGTATGGAACCCTGAGCAAATGCCAAAACCCAAAAATAACTTTAGAAGATGAAAATTATGGAGAAGTTCTCACAAAAATGGGGTAGCGCTCTGTTGTAAGGGGAACCAGAGCATTCCAACGCTCTGTGTAAGGCTACAGGGGAGTTCTAGCGCTCTGACAACAATAGGGGGGGAGCGCTCTGCTGCAAAAACTCAGAAAAATGTCCAAAAACTCAAAAAAATGAAGTAAATTTAGTCAATCAGGGTGATCTTGATGACATAATGAGGCAATCAAACAAATATAAGAATAAAAAGACAATGTGGAGAAGATCAAATCAATGGGCAAAGGGCCAAAACAAGATTTGGGAATGGAAACAAAAATCAGAGCTTCTCCCCAGTGGAGTCGCCAATTTCTATTGTAGGTGAATCCCCTTGCGGACAAGTGGATTCCCTCTTGGTATCTAGACTCCTAAGACCAAGATAGAAAAGTGCTTAACATGGACACTGACTTCCTTTTATATCCTATCAAGATAATGAATGAAAGAGAATGAGAAAGATATGTACCTTATTAGCGACGTTTGTCCTTGCAAAATCCTAGCTGAGCTTCGATCTTGAGCTCCCTGATAGATCCTGTAAGACAAACAAAGATACAATGGACTTGCTACTCTACTGAGATTAGCTCAATCATAAATCCATCTACTGCAGACAAACTCATATAGAACAAGCACAAGTTTGAAAGAAACAGGCCTAACATTGATTATTTAATGAGAACAAGTAAAAGTACTACAATCCTTTGAATGAAGGTGCAACAGCTTCTTCCAATTCTCCTTGTCCAACCCCTTTGTTCAAGTAATCTCCATTGATTGCTTTGATGACATCTCACTCATGATATCATAAGTTTGACATAATTCCCAATCTCCATTGTACCTTTCACCATGAGAAGGCCTCCTTATATAACCTTGGAGAGGTCCAACCGCTTGAGAGATATTTGGGATAAGTTGAGGATTTCTCTCCTTCAGTTGAGGATCTTCCCTAAGATCATGCCTTGACCATCTATTCGAATCCAACTACCTTCAGGAATTGAGGGATTCTTCCCTGATTTGCCTCAACAAACCCAAAATTTTCTCAGAAAAGGGGTAGAGCTCCCACAAAAGGGTGCACAGGGCACTCAAACACTCCCCCAAAGAAGCTCAGGGAGAACCAACACTCCCTGACAGTGGGTAGGGGAGCGCTCCTCTCCAAAATTCAGTTTTTGAGTGTTTTTTCCAATGGCAAAAGGCTTGTACTTCCTGTCAAGTGATTTCTCTTCTTCCAAACTAGCCTTTGAGGTGTCTTAAGTGTATTTGTGATGTCGTTAGAGGCATGACATGGGCAAGATGGAAGTATGATGTTTGTGACACTTGAAACAATTGTAGTCAAGATGCGACACTTGCAGACAAGATGCGACACTTATAACACTTGTAATGATGACACTTGCGACACTATTGAAGTGAGTAATTTTTAGGTGTAACACTAGTAGGGCATTTTTCCCATGACAAGACATTTGCACAGTTGAAAAATTCATACTATTGGCTAGGTATGAGAGCAGAGGTGAATAATTTTGTAAACAAATGTAAGATTTGCCAGTTTGCAAAAGGAAAGAAGCAAAACAATGGATTGTATCAGCCATTGCCTATTCTAGATAGACCTTGAGATGCAATAAGCATGGGTTTTGTGTTAGGATTTCCAAGAACCCAAAAGGGAAGTGATTCCATATTTGTTGTGGTTGATAGATTCTCAAAGATGACACACTTTATCCCATGCTACAAGACTAGTGATGCAACATACATTGCAAACTTGTTTTTCAAGGAAGTTATGAGACTTCATGGGTTTCCCAAGAGTATTGTCTCAGATAGGGACACTAAATTTGTTGGTCATTTATGGAGGACATTATGGAAAAAGATGGGGACATAAATGTCTTTTATTTCAACATATCACCCTCAAATGGATGGACAGAACGAGGTGGTAAATCATAGTTTAGGAGATTTGCTGAGGAGTTTGGTCACTAAACATCATAACCAGTGGGATCAAATTCTGTCACAAGCAGAGTTTGCATACAATGACTCAGTAAACATAAGTATAGGAAATAGTCCATTCCAGATAGTGTATGGAATGAAACCAAGAGGAGTAGCAAAATTGAGAGATCTGGAGCAGAGCGAATTCAAAAGCGTTGGAGTAGAAGACTTCGCTGCAAAAATGCAGAAGCTTCATAATCAAATCAAGGAGCAGTTGCAGAAAAGTGGCAGAGAGTATAAGCACATAGTTGATCAACATAGGAGAGACCTTCAATTTGAAGTAGGAGATCAAGTTTTAGCACATTTCAGGAAGGCAAGGTTCCCAAGAGGAACATATAAAAAATTGAAGCTGAAGAAGATAGGACCATGCAATATCCTAAAGAAATTTGGTGCCAATGCTTATGAGATAGAGCTGCCAGAGGATGTGCGTATATCACCCATATTTAATGTTTCAGACATGTATCCTTATAGGGAATATGGCACAAAAGAATCAGAAGATCAGAAAGTGATTTAGTGGGAGAAGTAGATGCTTGTAGAAGAAAATCCACAGATGGAGAAGATCATTGATCAAAGGATTGAATACCATGAGACAAACTTATTTGGAGTATTTGGTAAAGTGGAAAGGACACCCAATAGAAGATGCCAGTTGGGTAAAGGAAGATGATATCTAAAAGCATGGGAAGTCAGTGCAGGAGCTCATGGACAAGAGTCCATGAATTTTTGTCCAGGGGAGTATGATGCAGGAGCATCATCAACAAAGAACACATGGAGAGTCAACTCAGTGCCCTAGTGCACCTTTTGAATTATTTTGGAATCTTAAACGCTGGTGTTTCCTGCAAATATTTTTTGAACAAATGATTAAAGAAGACCAAAATGCTTGGAAGCTGAACGATTGCGTGAGATCTGGGATTTTCACTCTTAGAATTTAATGTAATGATGCTTAAGTGGTAGTTATTTTTTTACTTTGAGAAGATAGGTAGCCAGAGAGAACCCTAGGAGCCCTCTGGTCTAAGTAGAGGTGTTGTATACCCAAATGAGGCTATTGGAGATTAGGCTGCTGAATATGATAGTAGCTACCAATTAGTTGATTATTGTTGTTGTTGAGATTAGTTAGAAGTTGTTGAATGTTTTTATAGCTCATGTAGGTTTAGATGAATATAATAGAGAAATATTGATCCAATTTCATGCGTCGCTATGGATTTTCTATCTGAGTGAATGGTAGGCTTTCTGTTTACATTGGGTTCTCTATTATTTTGTGTTTTCATGCATGAATGAATTACACCGAAGAAAGCATGAGTTATCCTATTGAATGTATGAATCTGCAAAACATTAGATAAGTTTCAATTGTTTCTCTTCCATGAGCTACGCAAGGAGTGTGTATTGTCCGCAAGGAGTGCATTGACAGAGTCTAGTTTGACTCAGAGCTCAGGAGAGATAACGTAGAATTTGTATGAAAAGTTTGCATATAGTCCGCAAGGAGTGCATCGACAAAGTCTTTGACTCATAAGCTCAGGCGGACTAGTTCGAGAAATTGCTCACAAAAGTGCATGAAAGATCTGTTGTAAGGCGTGCAAAGATCCGGAATTTGACTAAGTGTCGAAGAAAGCCATCTAAATAGTTAAAGGTTCAGAGGAAAGACACGTTCCAAAAAGTTAGTGGGAGAAATCTTCAAAAGGGAGGAACCCTTTAAGGTTTTTCAAAGTAACGATCAAGATCCCTTCAAGAGGAAGAAAAATCATTCCAGACTGTTAGATCTGGGATAAGTTGCGCAATAATTAGTTGTTAGTTCCTTCAAAAGTTCGTGAATCAAAGGATTTGGGGTGTTAAGGAGTGAAAATAGCCGAAGTCCCGAAGTATATCAAAACCTTCGATCAAGAAGAGAACGTGGCGCTTGATCTGTAACTCCGAGTATGGAGCACTTCAGAGGAAAAGGGATTTGGAGTGTTTGAAACTCCCGAACGTCGAAGTCCCGAAGTAGATCACAGTTGTTGGCTGTGTGAGGAGTGTGGACCATAGATCTAGTCAGTGTGTGTTCGTGAGTTTGGATTTCGGTAGATTTGGGGTCAGGTGTGTCAAGAAAACACGAAACCTGAAGCTCCGAAGTGAGTGGGGGACAAAGGTTTAAGCCCACGGTTTTGACTAGGGTCACATGGAGGACTCTACGGGTACTCAAAAACTCTTGAAAAGGGGATTTCATACCCAAGGATAAGGACTTTGACCCATGGAGAAAATATAAGGGGTTCAGTGCGAACCTGTGAGATGATTTAGTTCCTGAAGTCGATCGATCCTAGACCAGGAGGTCGCGCAATCCCAAGGGAGAGTAGGGGGTCTGCATCAGAAAGCTTTGAGATCTCAAGACCAACAACTAGTTATTCTATGTGCAATGCAATGATTTCTCTTTGCACAAAAGTTATTGTCACACTTGAAAGTATTTTCACTTGACTTTCTACAATGCTTTTTTTGTTTGACTCTTTCTATGCAACCAACTTTGGACCTTACTCTATTAGCTCCCACAAAGGCTTCATTATTAAAATAATTGTGCATAGTTTTAGAAAAAATGATTAAATGATCCAACAATGACATCTTTGAAGAATGTACATCCTTAGGGCTAGAGATTCCACTTTCTCATCCACCAATGCATACCTCCATGATATATTCATAGTTTAAAAAAGATTCTAGTTCATTTCCTACACATGTCCCTATTTATAGTTTTGGTACTAGGGGACCACCATGCATGTTGCAACCTAGAATGGTTGTAAGCAATCTTTTTCTTGCTAATTTTTTTTTCATACAAGGGTTTGGGAGGTGGACATATATGATCACCATGGATATTACTTGGGACTTATTCAAGAAGCTAGTTGAACATATGCATTTGCGATCAACATTTTCAAGAGCATGCTTACAAGTCAAAAAATTCATTGGGAAGGCAAATTACAACTTGCTTTCACTATGTTCCAAGAGGCAATGGATAAGTTTTTGCAAGAATGCATCCCCATTCTCATGAACATTTGATGGAAACGAGGTGAAACTTTAGCTAATTTTGGACATAGGGTATGGGAGTGATTTGAGAGAAGTAGAATCGACATTCTAGAAGAAAAACACATTCAATTGTTGCTATTCTCCTCCCTCTTACAAGGTGCATCATATTACAAGGTTTGACACCCAGATATTATTAAGAGATATTATGAATACTTTCACAGGGCTATGATGGAGCATTGAACAATCCCGCACCAACTAATGAATCAACCTCTAGGATAGAACAACATATCCAAAACTTGTAGCATCAGATTACCTAGTGCATGCTCTGAAAACCACAAGAAATCTTGTCACTACTATTGACATAATCATTTGAAAGAGGAATGCCCATTGAAGAATGAAAACTCTCCTCATTCCCCTTCCTCAACATAATAACAACTTTGCATATTGAAGACTAGATAATTTTTTCTACATCCATACTAGATGGAAACACATTCAACAAAATTGTTGCATGCTAACCGTGGGGAAAGCGCACTTGATCAATGTTGACAAACCGAATATAGATTTGTTTGTCTCTCTGCATTCACCAAAGGTGCCTCTAAATCCTAATCATTTTTTCCCATTGTAGTAATATTATATAAATATAATATCCCCAATGCAATTGATACAATTGCTACAATTTAACATGATGCTATAGCCTTAGATCCTTAGAGAATGTCCTAGATTAGGTTATCACAATGTGGCACCTCTAAATTAGGCAAATATCTATGCAATGCAAGCATAGACACAAGGAAGAACTAAAACTCACAAGTCATAATCAAGGTAAAAGGAAAGTGATTTATGTGGTATATGGGGGCACATTGTAGCAAATTTTCTTTTTGATAATGCAAATGAAATGGTATGTACGTTATGTGGTCTCAATGATCACAATTCTGCCTTGTACTAGGTTTTTCAAAAGAGCGTCAATAATATCAAAGTGGTTCCTTTTTCAAATGAGATAGTACAACTCCTAGTCTCCCTAGAGCTTATGTTTGTGTTGTTGTGCACACCAGTCCACATGGTTGTCGAAATGCCTAAAATGCATCTTGAAAATTGCTATTTCTCTTGCAACTCTTGCATGCATATCACAACAAGGTATGAATATTGTTTCTAACATTATAAATAATAGAGATATTGATGAAGTTTATAGAGATGTACATGAAACCACCGATACCACCTTAGAGTCATCAGATGTACACCCTCCCCACGAGACTTTGCTATTGAGCACTATTGTAGAAAAATAAAGAGACACAAGTTGAAGAATTAAATTTATGTTTTGGCTTCTTTGTTTGAGCTTGACGTACACAAGGATCTTGTTGAAAAACATGGACCAACAACAATAAAAACAATAATCAAGTCAATTACAATGGTTCCTATAATTTTCAATGGAACTAGTTTCATGTGCCATGGTAGATCAAGGTGCTAACACAATGTTACCACAATAATGTTTTGGAATGAAATTGGTTTTCCTTGATTCTCGCTACTCTTCTTTGCTTTYTGAGCATGAGAAATAATAGACCAAAAATGGTACATGGTATGTTGCAAAATGTTTACTATTTAGGTAGGGGCTTTTGATCATAAACATGATTTTTATGTTATGGATACGCAAGGTCTAGGATATAAGGATTTCTTATGTCAACCTTGGATGGAAGATATGAGAGGTAGCATAAGCATGGAAGGCAAAGTTTTGAAGCTAAACCCAAACATAATAAATTAAGGATTTCTATCCTCAACCCTAAGCAAAGGTGGAGAAAAAGTTTTGCACCCAATAATTCATAATTTGAAGTTAATTGCACTAAAGCTCTCAAATTGAGCATTGGAGTGCGTTTTCCTAAAGATAAGGTACATGAGCTTCTTATCTACATGTTGGAATGGAAGAAGCATTTACAAGATGACATATGCATGTGCTATTAGACGTGTCACTGTGGCACTTTTATTTGAGCTTCAACATCATACTGTTGACAATGAACGATCCCAACAAATCCCATTGAATAAGTTCAATGTCATTGTGATTGAAGCCATGCTAGATCATGCAACCAAGAACATGATATACACCAACATGTACACCCATCATTCCCCAACAATGACAAGTTCTAGCACATGATCCCATAACTTGTCCACTGCCTGTAACTGTGCCCAATCCATTTCTCCCTCTGGATTTTCCCATTCCACTCTACCATGCTCAACATTCTCATATCAAAGCCTCTACCACCCCACACCAACATGCCATTGAAATGTCTTATCTTATTCATAATCCATGTCACCATAGCTGTCAAGCTTAACATTCTCATATCAGAGCCTCTACCACCCCACACCAACATGCCATTGAAATGTCTTATCTTATTCATAGTCCATGTCACCATAACTGCGAAGCTTATTGCACATTATCCATCTATCAACCACAACATGCTAACCCTCCTAGGTGCTTTCATAGTGCATGTCACCATACCAGTAAAGCGTGTTGCACATTATCCATCTATGAACCACAACATTCTAACCCTCAGTGCTGAAGCCTGATAGATATTGTTTCATTCATTAGACATTCCAATATAATACGCCTGAATGCGACGTGTTCCAATATGAACATCCATGTCAGGTCCTACACGACCTTCCACCTCCCCCTTGACTCCATCTCAACAACGCGACAATAATAGGTACAAAGTAACGATCAAAATCATCTCAACAAAATGCTGTACATCAGCGCCCTGTTGAACAGAGACGACAAGAAGAAGCTGTCATATCTCAGGGATTGAATTCCTCTTAGTATGAATGAATAACATAACGAATCAATACAAATATCTTTCTAGTGCTCAAGGATTTTCTTAAATTTTATTTTTGCTCTGCTGCTCCACCATGAGATCACAGGTATCCACGCTCACGCTTTTGTCTTTCGCCCTGCCACAAAATGAAAATTTCACCCAATAGGCAATGCCATCTTCACCACAAAGGAAAATTACTGTAGAATCATCGTATGAGGAAATGATTTTGTGTGCTCCAGAAGAGAAGAGAACCACGTAGCCAACAAGTTCCATGATATGTACTTTAATGGTCTCGCCACAGCCCTTGCAATACCTAACTCCAATGTCGATCACGATTTCTAGTGGACAATCCTCTGTGTGTTTGAGCACAACACTCTGGATCTCATGGAAAAATACGCCTTCATATTCTTGGAGCGCATGGATCATGTCCATGCCACTCCCCCCACTAGCATATATTAGAAATGGAAAAGACATTGATCCTCGCTGGGATCACTAGATCTTCCACCACTACCAATGTGGACTGTGTGACAAACGTCAAACAATTTTTTTGAGAACAACCCAATGTATTGACATAGTCATGCATTCAAGTGGGTTCTCAAGATAACTATATGTCCCTTTAGTGCACTTCACAATATCCCTTGCCTCCAACTCAAACAACACAAAGATTATTTATAATTGGCCCAATCATGTTGAACAAAGTTTGGTTTAGAAGAAGAGGAAGATGAAGGATGATAGACAAGAATTTCATAGGCCCTCACTGTGACAGATGCATGGCCAACAAGGTGAGTCCACGCCTTGTATGCCTCCAACCTCCACAAACTCCAACAAACAATTATAGTGATTTCATAAAACAACAAAAATGAACTCCAATGTCATTGAAATATTGTATGACCCCAACTCTACATTTCCTTTCTTCCATACCCATTCCCCTCCCTTTGAACCACATCGATATAATTTCAACAGATTCTCTTCTACCACCTTGGAAGAAAATACACATCCACTCTTCTTTCTAGTCTAATATCACTATGATTGGGGAAACCTAGAGTGTTACTTTTTCGCTTCTTCTACAACCCCCTTTGTAATACCCCTAGGCCGAACCCCATTGTAAATATAAATGTAATTGTACATATAGGATGATGAGCTAGGATACTTTGGGGCCATAGTGCCTTTGTATGAATGTATTTTGAGGCCATAGTGCCTTTGTATGAATGTATTTTGAGGCCATAGTGCCTGTATGGTTATTGGGCTGGTGAGCCAGAAGCTGAAAAGCCAAGGAGCCTATTTTCATAAAAATGTGATCACACTCAGTTTTAATGAAAACACTTCACTGCTGTAGACCAACCATGTAAAAGAGTATGGGGGGCTAAACTCCACTAGAATGGGAAAGAGGGGCTAAGAGTCTGGGGAAAAAGGGGCTAAGCTAGGGGAGTTAAGCCCAAAGGAATATTTTATTAATATTCCCAAAAATGTGTAAAGTATAAAGTATGGATATTTAAATATATCCTAAGTCCTTATGTTGAAGAAATGCATCACCATGTGAGGGAACCCATGTGTGGCCCATGCAATTTCCAACCATGAAAAGTGTCAAGTTGAGAACATGCATGCAATTTTTGGGAACTTTAGCCCATTCATCCACCATTCGATCATTATCCAAACCTCATCTCATTGTTGTCAATGGTACCTTCATGATGCTAGTATCCGTATCGGTTCCCGTATTAGGACCTTGGTTAGATTTGGAGCTAGACTGAAAAGGCGGGTTGTCAGGCTCTTGGGACATTGAAGAAGTGGGTTGTTAGGCCCGTGAGCATTCTCTCCAGGTGAGAGAACTGTTGGGAATTGATTTCTCAAGGTGCCAAACTGCAACGATAGGGCTCTGAGACTTCCTGTTCAGCCTGTTGCTGAAGCCCCTAAAGGGAAGTGGAGCAACCAAAGGCCTGTTGAGCAGAGAAGAGGCACATTTCCTGGGGTGGGAAAAACATGCGGGGAATGAGGGACTATAGGTTGTTAGTTTGAGTTGGCACCCGTGTCTGAGTTTGTATGCTGTTAAAGAGACCTTAGCCTAGTTATAAATCCTTTACCCATGTAGAATTTATCCCCAGCTCGGGGGTGACCCATTGCTAAGAGTTTATGAGTAGTGAGGTCTAAGGATGGGAGGAGCATGGAAAGTCTGCATGCAGTTAGTATTGTTTTTACTAAATATAAGTGTTTACTTTGTGTTAATTTATGTGTTATGTTATTATTTATTTAATTATTCTTATCAGTTTTTCTGTATATGCTATATTTGTATACATATGTTGTTATCCACATAAATCTGAGGAATTGTAGAAGCATATTAATTACTGAAATGGTATCAGAGTTCGGGAAATTTTCGTGTGGCATATCCCAGCTAAGAGTCGGGGGATGCTACAAAATGATATCAAAGCTGTAATTGGGAGAGTTTTGTGTGGTGTGGCCCAGGTTGGGTGGTCGAGGATGCTACAAAGTGGTATCAGAGCCTAGTTTTCAACACCGAGCCTACATGAGCCAATTAATAGAGGGAAGAGCTGAGATTTGTAAACTATGTAGGAAAACTGTTTGACAAAATATCAGAAGATGTCTGCAAACTATTCAATAAAATTATTGCAGTGAAATTAAAGGAATTTTGCAAATAATTTGGAAGAACTAAGCCCAAGAATTAAGTATAAGCAAATTTAGTCTCTAATTTAGCATATTTGGGCATGCAAATGGCCAAAAGTTGAAGTTATAGAGTGTCCATGACGCCCATGACAAAATTGAGGTGAAATTGGGAAAAGCCCCAATTTTCGCAAAGTAATTCAAGACGGATTCAATGCGTTAGAGACGAATTTGAAGAGTAGGGAGTCAAATTTGTATGTATAGAACCCAATTTAGCTCTATCGAGCGTAATTACAATCTCTAATGGTGGCCATATAAGTAATTGAAGAATGTCCATGATAAAAATTGGGCAAAAGTTCCCAATTCTGCGGTGGAAATTCTTGGAGAATTCATGAGTAAGGCAAGAAATGAACCAAGAATTAAAATCTCCAAATTTTAATGGAAATCCGAGAAATAAATTTTGAATTTGGGTGATTTTTTGAAGTAAGCAAAATCAGAAGAATTTGGGTATTTTTTCGTACAATGACATCAACATGATGTGGAGATCACGTGTCAACTGATGTGGTAGAAGAAAGATGTGTACTGCCATGGTGGCAGGTACATGTAGGATGAGATGACAGTTGGTAGGTGATGTGGAGCCATGTGGTAGACCAATTGTCAGTTCCAAGAAAATGCGGTAAGATCTTGGATTTTGTTTAAGTGTTAAGCTATTGCGGAGTGTGGAGAGAATTGGGGGTATGGAAAGAGGTATGGTATCCCCGTGGAACCGCGAACTCGTGGTAAGAAGTGGAAAATCATCTAAGTCCTAAGGATTTGTCGGGCAGATGGGTGAATGTAGTTCTAGGAGTAAAAGAAATATGGGATCGCCCGAACCCGCAGTGAAATTTCAAAATTTGACCAAGTGTCAAGACTTCGTGGGTGTGAATGATATCACGGAGATGATGAAGCAAAAGAAAATGACTCTGAACCCTCGGTGAGATCTTAGAGAAAATGACTAAGTATAGGTGTATAATGGATACAGTGGAACACCGCAGTGCCTTTTGGAGGAGGCATAAGTTATAACATGAATGAAATAATAAAAAGATGTAAGTATGGGAGAAAATTAAAGGGAGTGGAATGCAAAGTGTATTTTGGAGGCCACGAAAGTTTGAAGGGAATAAATAAAGACCTTAGACCCACGGTGAAATATTTTAATGGTCAAGATCTAATTCGAAGATAATTAGACGGTGAATGAGCATCGACGCTAGGATGCTCGAGCTAACATAATTCTCTTCTCTGTAATGCCATTAATAGTTTTCCTGTTCAAAGATTTTGAAAGGGGGACACGAGAATTAGTCATGTGGATTCATGGATAGCAGAGTCCATGTATTCACTCCAGAATATTAAAAAAAAAAAAGATATGAAGAATTCACAAGAAATCAAAATTTTTTTTATTTATGATAAAATTCTGAAGAACAAAATGTTGTATAAAATGATGGATTTGTTAAATTCTTGTAGCCTTACAAATCTTGTTGCATACACATTTTGCAGAACCAAGAACATAATTCGATGTAAGCATAATTCAACAAGACAATCAATAAACCAAGACATGGATGATTCCTAAGGAACTTACAATTATGAAGATGAAGGCATAATATTTTGTATGGGTGTGGATGTTGCAATAACATAATTCAATGGGCATGGAGAAGATGGAAAGGAAGAGAGCAAGAACTTGGTGGAGACCATAAAAAGTTTGAAAAAGAATGTCCAAAGTTATAAAATTTATAACGAGAAGGTTATGAAAGCCAATGAGCAGCAAGAAGGCTTTAACATCAAGTTAATGCAGAGCTTGGACATAATAGATTAGAATATATATAAGGAGACTGAGTCAAGCAAATCAGGGAGTTTTCGGTCTCGTGATAAGAGGAGAAGAACCATAAGTGTTGGTAGGCATCACCATCACTCCCCAATGCATTCAACTAGGAGAACCCACAATATTTCAAGTCTATCCCCTGTCAGGAAGCATAATAAGAAGTCTGGAATGGATGAGCTACATGGAGAAATGAATAAAATAAAAACACCTACATTTGATGGTGAACACAAGAAGGATGAGGATGCTGAGACCTAGTTGTTGCTCACGAGAAAGTATTTTTAGTTGCATAATTACTCTTCACAGGTAGAAGGAAGAATTTCCAT
>JASDQU010109656.1:11060-51516 GCA_032191745.1 Picea mariana | reverse complement strand
GTAGGCCATTCCATGATAGACCTAATCTTGTCAGGGTCTACTGTTACCCCTTCTTCAGATATGACATGGCCCAAGTAATGTATTTGCTTTTGGAAAAATTCACACTAGCTAAATTTGGCATAGAGTTGATTTTCTCTTAGCACTTGAAGCACAAGTCTAAGATGTTCCTCATGTTCCTCTCTATTCTTGGAGTAGATTAAAATATCGTCAATAAAAACCAATACAAATTTGTCTAGGAATTTGATGAGTACATTGTTCATCAAGCACATAAAAGTGGCAGGGGCATTGGTTAATCCAAATGGTACTACCACAAATTCGTAGTGACCATATCTCGTCTTGAAGGTGGTATTTTGGATGTCTTCACCCTTGATTCGGACTTGATGGTATCTAGATCTCAAGTCAATCTTTGAGAATATGGAATCACCTCCCAATTGATCGAACAAGTCATCGATTCTGGGTAAGGGGTACTTGTTCTTTATGGTGACCTTATTGAGTTGTCTATAATCTATGCACAGTCCAAAGTGTACCATCCTTCTTCTTCACAAACAGGATTGGTGCTCCCCATGGAGACATGTTGGGTCGGATATAGCCTTTGTCCATCATTTCTTTTAGCTGTAGTTTAAGCTCGACTAGCTCGGGGGGTGCTCATCCTATAGGGTGTCCTAGACACTGGCACTGCTCCTTGTGCAAGTTCTATTGAGAAGTCAATGTCCCTTATTGGAGGTAGACTCGGTACCTCTTCCGGAAACACATCTCTATACTCTCTTAGTATGGGGTGGTCTTCTAGGCTTGTTCTGTCATCCTCAACCAATTTCAACACCTGTATCGCATATAGAAGACATCCCTTTCTGCAATACTTTCTCATTTGAAGAGATGATATTCGTCTCACTGAGACAGGTTTCTGGATCCCTTGAAGGATTATCTTTCTCCCTTCTTCATTTACACATTCTAAGGTTTTATGGTAACAATCCAGCTTAGTTTTATATGTAGCTATCTATTCCATACCAATCAACAAGTCATATAATCCTAGGGGTAGTATGTTAAGGGTAGCTTGGGTGGAAAATCCATCCATAGCAAATTGGCAGGTTGGTATGACCTTCGCTACCTTTCTTTTGGTGCCAGTGGCTAATTGTACCAACCATGGCTTGGCATGTTTATGTGGTTGTAATTTACACCTACCAACGGCTTGAGGGGCCACATAACTCAAATTTGAACCAGGGTCAATTAAAATAGACACTAGATGGTTGGTGGTCATACCTTCCATCTCCACCACTGAAGCTTGGTGGTCAGCTTGTTTATTATCCACGGCTGCATAAATTCATGGCATACTCCTGGCCACGTCATTGACAGTGGTAGCTTCTTGGACGTTGTAAATTCTCCTATTGTTTTGTTGTCTGTGTGGATAGTCCCTCAGTAGATGTTCTTCTCCACAACCCCAACATTTCAAGGGTTAATCTTTCTTTGGGTTATCAGTCTTTCCTGGGGTTGATCCAAGAGGTCTATTTCTGTTCTGGGAAGGGAAATTCTACTGGTGTACACTTTGGGTCAAAAATCTCATCCTTGAATCCTTCTTATAGTTTTAAAATCTTGGGGATTTAAATCCCTTTTTCTGGAATCCAGAACTATTCTTCTGCTTCCATCCTTCTCGAGGTCCTGACTGAAGCCCAAACTGTTCATAACAATATCTTACCTTTCGGATAGTGTCTTTTATGGTCCTTGGCTCGTCAAACTCAATCGTGTTCTGATAGTCCTTAGGTATCCCACTGATAAATTGTTTCACCTTGGCCTTTTCTGCTTTTATGTAGGGTACGTACCTCAACAACTCAAGGAATCTGCTGACATATTCCTCTATAGTGATTTTCCCCAACTTGAGTTCATAGAATTCTTTAGTCTTTTCATCGAAATACTTTTCCGACAGATACTTCTTCCTGAAGTATTTTTCAAACCGTTCCCAAGATAGGTATTCTTCATGAATCCCTTTCACATTCTTAAGGTCTTCCCACAAAATGGAATCATTTCCATTCATGTTGAAAGTGGCTACTCGGGCCTTCAAGTTTTCTGAGAAGTCATGGACTCTGAAATACTTCTTTAGTCCAAGAATCCAGGCCTCCGCTTCCTCTCCCTTCTTGATCTCACCATCGAAAGAGGGTGGTTTGGCCTTATTGAATTCTTTGAGATTATGACTTTCGGAATGCTTTTGTTTCTTCCATTTTCTTCCAGAATGTGAACTAGTTCTGGTACTAGAAGATCCCTCTGAGTTGCCAGTTTCCTTTCCAAAGGAATCGTCCGATGCTTGTCCCCTTTCTCCAGGGTGGACCTTTCTTGAGGTGCTCTTCCTAGTGTGGCCACTTAAAAGACCATGTTTTTGTATCTCGGGTGGACTTCGAATCCTCTTTGTCTGTCGTCGGTCCACGTGACTGGTGTCAGGTCCATGATATAGTTGTCTTTGTATGTTGGATAAACTCTGTAGCAAGACTACATTAATTTATGTTTGCTTGTCTTGCTCATTTATCAACCTCTCATTGTCATCCTTGCATCTTTTTAGTTCGACCATGAGACTCATCATGGTCTTAGCTAGATCCAGAGGGGTCTCTACCGCCCTCCTTTCGTCATACTCTTCGTCTCTATTGTGGGAGCCATCCCCCACTTCATGGCGCGTCACCATTCTACACATTTGTAGTTTCCCACGGTTTATCGTCCGCTTGCGTGCAGAAAAAACACTTGTTGTTACCCAATATTGTATTCGTTCATAACCAACACCTAATTCACATTTCTTAAATACCTACACACATAGTAGTAAGTTGTCATTCTTTCTATAATAAGGGTTTAACCAGCCTTTTTAGGAAGGGGGTAAGGTAAGATGTCGCCTTTTAATGTGCTTGTCCATGAGCCCAAACAGGCCGAGTGTTGTAACCATGCTCTGATCCCAATTTGTAACACCCCCACGCTTTGTGCAAGAACTAAATAAAATTTATCGTTCACGAGTCGGATTAGCTCTTCGATTTCCTGTTGAACTCCCTCTATTTGATCCACAGGCCCTATTGAAACCCCACCACCGTGAACATGCACAAGACGCGGGCTTCACCTATGCGACCACGGGTTGTGACTGCAAGCCTATGAAAAGGCGTTTCGCATTTCAGGACTTCGGGACTTCTGCATGCGAGTCAATCCTGACTCATGTTTCCCCGAAATCTCGATCTCCATTAGATCCTCCTCTAATCTTCCACCCATACAACTGGTCACCACGGCCTAGGGCTTATTCTCCGAACTCGTCGGGACTTCGCGTTTCGCGAAGTTGGAACACAACCCAACACCTATATTTCGAAATCCTGATCCCCGAACTCCTGATATCCCCTCACCCATATCAATAGTCATGGCTCTCCTGTGATCTGACGGTTCAGATCAAATCATGAGTTCAGGTCTCGTGAGTTCACAAAACTCTACACTTTGACTTCTTTCAGTAGTGAGTCAGTGAAATGTTTATCTCTAACCACATGTCTTCTTATGATGGATGGTCAAGGAGGGTCCCAATAGATCCTTGGATCTATGGTCCAGATTTCATCGCTACTTGCGAAGACTGAAGGAGTCGAGGCATTAATGCATGTGCTCCCTCTTCAAATCTAATGGCCGTGACAGACCTCGGATCCTTCCCGAAGGATCTCGTTCGTTCGTCTCCCAAACAAAAGGACATTCCCTTTCGTTATTTGAACTCGCTATCCTTTCTGAACTTGGGAAACAAAATTCAACCTTCATAGCTTCAAGATTCCACGGCTCTGAAATTTTCGAAAACTAACTCCTTCTTGCACAAGGTTCCCAAACCCAGGTCACCTGAACCTTCAGATGATTCTTGGGAAAATTATCCCTACTCTTAGTCAGCTTTATGGATAAGGGCTCGGGTGCGTTTCAAAGTCCCTACGATACAGACCTGAATGAAGTTCCTTCCTAACTCACCGAGTTAGGAGCTATGACATCGAGGCAAGGTAAACTCGTGGGTTTACCGTAGTGGTAGCAATATCAAGGATCTTACTTCGACTCTGAGATATGATGCAATTCCCTGGGGAAGGTGCTTTCAAGGAAGTAAATTAGAACATCGCGATAATCAAGCAGATGGGACGATTCTCAGTGGAACAGACTCATGCTTCGGACTTAATCATTTTATACAGAAACAAACTATGGCATATAAGTATACACATGCATCCATTACTTCCAATCTAAAACACCAGGCAATCATTCCACATAGAAACTATTTATGGGCGTATAAACATGAGCATGTATCCATGATATTCAATTCAAAATACAAGGCATAAAACACTTATCAGAACCACAAGGCGTGATGCGACTGCTGAGAGGGGTGCTCATTTCCACCCAACCATAGGCTTAGTCACTCCCAATGGATTTATCACTGGCCACCCCTGAGATTAGGCCACGATGCTTTGAGATTCAATCTCTTACTTCCATCTCAATAGAAGTTAGGGACGAAGGTTACTCTCCTTCTCCCTATACAGGAATAGATGAGGATGAAGGTTACTCTCCTTCTCCTGACTCAGTCTCTCTTCTCTGCGATCCCAACTCACTTTTTTCTCTCCATCCTTCCTTGGACCCAAGATTTTTCTTCTCTCGTCTTTATATTCTTCGTCAGTCCTCTCTGCCCACACCATACTTCCTTTCCTACCTTCCTCAGCAAGATTGCGTGTGGCTCAAATTTCCAGTCCGTGGTTAGGTCTAGAAGCCTTACAGATGGGATGTTTGTCCCATCCCCTCATTAACTCTTGAGGAGTTCTTCCCACCTACTAGCCTGACTGTAATTCATTTTGGGTCAAAGGGTTGTTCTGATCTTGGGCAATTAAAACAACAATAGTACTGGCTCGTTGGAAGTTAATGCAACCTCTCCGGGCCCCTTCCACCACCTTTTCGTTAGCAATCGTGGTCTCTTTTAGCACATCCCCTTCTCAGCAGTCATGCAACACATATTCAAAACCAATTTAAATTCATCGACCTTTTCTACAAAGGTCCATCAAATCAAACATTCACACCTTTGAGTTTGCCATAGTTCCCTAGCCAATATAGTTATATTTACAGACTAGGGGAAGCAAAGTGTTACATATATCCTATCCTAGCCTAGCCTAGGAGGTGGCCCTAACCTAAAGCTACCTAACCTAGACTCTATCCTATATAAAGAGAGGGAGGCGCCCTCTCTTCATATCAGTTTTATGTATCAGTTCTTACATTAAATTAGTTCACTTATTCTGAGCGGAACTTACAGCTATTCTGAGGGAGCAGCAACAAGGCCTATTCTAAGGCAGCAACTAATCTATTCTAGCAGCGTCCATCTACTCTATCTTGTAGCAGCCGATAACTCAATTTTTGGCAGCATATAAGAGGTTGTTCTATAGCAACAAATATACTATGTTCTAAAGGTGTTTTGGACAGCAATTGAAGGTGTTCTGAACAACAACTAAAGGTTGTTTTGGACAGCATCTAAGGGCCTTTTTTTAGGGTGGAAAAACTATGTTCTGGGCAGCAATCTGAGGCAGATTTAAAGGCAGTGTTGAGACAGCCTTAAGGCCATATTTGGGGCAGCCAACAAGCAGCAACAAAACAGTTTTGTGACAGCAGCTAGAGAAGAGAAAAAGCTATTGGTAGAGGCTCAGATATATTTAAGACACAGTGACAACAGTAAGAACTATTGTCTTAGTGCTATTATCTTATCTCCCTCTTTCTAGAAGAGTCTTGTAAGTTCATTGTACTTGTTTGACTGATCAATATATCACAACAAAAAGTTTGTTGGGTTTTCTTCCCCTTGAGGGTTTCCCAAGATAAATACTTGTCCTCTATGTGAATGTATTTCTTTCAATGATCCTTATGCTTTAGTTAATGTTTTAGTTAATTGTTTAAGATTGAAAATTAACATGGTATCAGAGCCACGCTGAAAGAGGGCATTTTCACAAGGTAGATGAGGCTAAGCACAGAATATTCCAGCGAATATAGAAGGATGTCTGGGAGAATATTTTAGGAGTGTTTAAACCAAGTTTAAGGTCTGGTTGAGGTGAGTTTAAGGCACGATACAGGTCTACTATAATCTTAGAGCTAAGGAAGACTTCAGAACCTTCTCTTAGACCAGATTTAAGGCAAAGTTCAGTCATGTTCCAGGCCGAGCTGCAAATCCAACTTGGGCGCAAGTTTTGGAGCATATCTAAAGTTTGTTGTGTGAAGCTTGAGGAGAAAATTCAAGAAAAATATCGGAGCTCATTCTAGGCAAGTCTTAAGACTCTTTTAAAGACCGTCTTGGTGTGTATCTCAACCAAATTTTAGGTAGGATATCAGTATGAGCATTAGAAGAAGGAATATAGGTAAGTACTTGATTTGGGCTTATTGTGACAGAGTTTAGTGACTAGTTTTAGAGCTATGTTATGCTCTATTGTTGACTGGTTTTGAGTCCAGGGACTAGTCACTTGGTGACAAAGAGGTGATCAAAACACTTGATTAGTTATCTCTAATAAACACTAGGTTATGTCTATAGTTTATGACAGTCTTGAAGGAAGCTTGAGGCTAGGTCATTTGGACACCTATGACAATGAAGAAAATGTAATCCTCAAAATGTTTCCACAAGGAGATGATGGACTAGCATTGCACTTACTTTATCTCTATAGTTTTGAACATCAGAAGAGACCTATATACAACAGTGCTAGGAGGCAATGAATTGCATTCAAACCCTCATCCACACGTACTTAGTAAGTAAACTAGAGATAGGACAGCAAGTAAGACACCAGTTTGTCACCCTGAATATCTTGTTATTTTCTTGGACAAATAGCAGTAAGGAAATGTACCTATGCAATCATACACTCAATTATATATGACAAGTCACAGTTTTGAGATCTAGAAGGAAAGGTTCAAAATATCTTATGGTATCTCCTTCAGAAGAATAGAGCTGCTAGTTACAACATTACAAGGCATTGTCACATTCTTTCAACAGTAGCATCTTTTTGACAGCATTAGTTTAGCAAAGTACAAGGTATGTATCCTATGTAGTTAGTTAATTATGCTTGATTGTCAAATTTCATAGCAAGAGCATATCTAGATTTCAATTTGTATTCTCACGTGTCCAAAGAAGTTGTGATCTCGGCATATACCTGTTGTAATTGATGCAAGCTGGGTCATTTTCCCTAGTGTAATATCCCCAAGGACGAGCCCATGTTGTATTTATGAAGTGTAAACATGTTTTGTAGGATGGTGAGCCAAGTGTTGATAAGATGGTAGGCTTATGTGTTTATTAGGTCAGAGAGCCTAAATGTTAAAGGACAGGAGCCTCATTTTGTATATGTAATTATGCATATCATTAATAAAATATAAACATCGTTGTGTGCAGACTGACTACAAAGAAAGAGTGATGGGGGACTAAGCTTCCACAAGGTTGGGTAAGGGAGGAGGCTAAGTGTGTGGGCCTAGGAGCTAAGCTAGGGGGCTTACCTCTAAAGGGGATAATAATTTATTATTATTTCCCCAAGGCTAAGTTGGACATGTTGAGTATTGTCCTAAGTTCCTGTAAACGGAACGTGTGCTAAGTGGAACTCATGCGGCTCCAGGAAGACAAGTGTCGACTTGGGCGAATGAAATTAAAACTGATGAGTCAGTCGTGTTGGGGGTGGCTTCCCATTATTTCATCCTCCGCCTGAGTTCACTGGGATCGGGGCCGTTTGAACCCATTTTTCCTCTGCACTCGACCTCTGTGTTTTGTTCTCTGGTTGCACACCTTGAAACCAGTGGGAAAAACCTGTGGACTGATCCGTCGTCTAACCTGTTCGACCTATGCATAGTCACACATCCTGAACCCAATGAAAACCTGTGGACTGAGCCACGTCTTCTATGAAGCCTGACCATCTCATATATGTTTGTGCCATGTGTGTGTCATAACTATTGGCGGTCGTGGCCATGTAGTTCCTGGACTGAGTGTGGCTTGTTGCCTTCCATTTTCCTGAGTTGTGTTGACCAGTGGTTGTTGTCCTCCTTATGTTGGAATGAAGTTGAAGAAGTAGGTTGTCAGGCCTGTATGCAACACTCTCTCCAGGTGAGAGAGGTGGTTGCAGTTGAAGAGGCAGGTTGTCAGGCCTGTGAGAAGCTCTCTCCAGCTGAGAGAGTTTGTTGAGAAATGGTTTTCTCCCAGAGAGAGTCCAGCACCAGCTACGGAGCTCTAAGAATTCCTGATCCGGCTTGTTATCGAGACCCAAAGAGGGAGGTGAAGCAATTGATGGACTGTTCTTGTGAAGGTGTATACTCCTGGGTGGAACAAGCATGTGGGGAATGAGATTCTGTGAGTAGTGGGCGTAAGAAGGCTCCTGGAGAGAATCCTTACGGTTGCACTGTGCAGTTTTCCTGTAACCTCAGTCTAGTCTAGGATTCCCTTGCCTTGGGTGGAGCTTAGTCCCAGCTCAAGGATGACCCACTGCTGAGCGTGATGATCAGCATGGTCTATGGCTAGGAGGTTCGTGGAAGGTCTGCACGTAGTTGGTGGATTTACTCCAGCTAAAAGATAAGTATAATTTACGTGCTTAATTTTATGTTATGCATGCCTATGATGCTGGAATTTTATCATGTATTCCATTGCTTATATGAATTATTGTCTATTACATTTAATATATGTATGGTAGAAGTAAACTCTGTGATTACTGTGATTATGTGTTTTAATTCGTTAAAATGCATGTTGTGTGTGTGTGTGTGTGTGTGTGTGAATGTTTCCACAGTGGTAGCTTTACCCGGTCTCTATGGAGGGTCAGTGATGTTACAGTTTGGTATCATAGCTAAGTCAAAACTGAGTAGTGGTCGCATTGCCCAGGCTGGTTAACGGCTATGGATGTTACAATATGGTATCAAAGCATGGTTACAACATTGAGCCTAGATGGGCCATGTTAGTAGAAAATGAAGCAAAATTTTCGAAAGAATTGTTGTCAAAGTAGACAAAATTCGAGTTCAGAGATAAGGTTTTAACGTCGAACCTGGATGGGCTAGATAAGTGGTCATTGGACCCCAAGTTTCAAGTGGAAATTGTGTTAACAGGAACTAATTTCGAACCTCAAAACCTTCATGAGTGCCAAGAAGTTACCTTGGTCGTGTTATGAAGATCAGGAGGAGTAGCGGTGTCGTAAAACCACAACAAAAGTGGTATTGGGACGCAGAGTAATGTGGGCCTTATGATATGTTTGGGAGAAGGAGAATCCTTAAAGACCGTCAGATCTAGTAATGTTGTGAGGTAGTTAGCCATGAATTCCTTTGGAAATCCGCAGAGTAACAGGGGTTTTTCTATGCCATAGGATCTGTTTGGAAGGAAGGGAACTCCCTTACGACCGTCAGATCTGGGGAAGGTTTAGAGGAGTTAAATCGGAAGCCCTTCGAACTTCGCAACTTCAATAAAGTCTGATGTCAAAAACAAGAGAAGGGTCGAAGCCCAAAGCTCCGAAGTGCATCTACACTGTAGATCTGGAGAGGAGAGCTCGACCATTGGATCTGTTACACATCAAAATTACTCATTACGATGATGGCCTAGTGTCATCATTACCAATGTCGCAAGTGTCGCATTTTGGCCGCATATGTCGCAAATATCATACTGTCATCTTGCCTATGTCATGTCTCGGAAAAAATTATCAAGAACACTTAAAAGACACCTCAAAAGACTAGTTTTGAAGAGGAGAAATCATTTGACAAAGAGTGCAAGCCTTTTGCCATGGAAAAAACCACTCAAAAATCCATTTTCGAAGGCAGCGCTCCCCTATACACTGTTAGGGAGTGCCTATGCTCTATACCCTCTTTTGGGGGAGTGTGGCAACGCTCTGTTCCCCATTCTGAGGGAGCGTTGGCCCTTTTTGAGCGAAGTTTGGACTGTTGAGGAAAATTAGGGAAGAATCCCCCTCATCTCTGGAGTTGTTTGGATTCGGATCTAAGGTCAAGGCGCAATCTTAGGGAAGATCCACAACTGAAGGAGAAGGATCCTCAACCTATCCCAAGAATCTCTTAAGTGGTTAGGCCTCTCCAAGCCTATATAAGGAGGCCTCCTCATGGTGAAAGGAGGAGACATTGAAGGCATCAAACTTATGATCTCATAAGGGAGATATCATTGAAGCATCATCATTTTGTGTGGATTATTTAAGCAAAGGGTTGGACAAGGAGAGTTGGGAGAGGTTTTTGCACCTTCATCAAAGGTCTGTAAGTATTCTATGTTGTTCTCATTAATATACATATGTGCTTGGCCTATTTCTTTCAAGGTTGTGTTTATTCTACATGAACTTGTCTCTATTAGATAGATCCGGTTTCAAGCTAATATTAGTAGAATAGGAAGCTTGTTATGTCTTTGTTTGTTTTGCAGGACTTATCGAAGAGCTTGGGGATCAAAGATCAAATCAGACTGTGCAAGGACGAACATCATTAAAAAGGTACACTTTTCTTCTTCTTCTCTATACATTAGTTTAACTACGTTTAAAAGGATGTCAGTGACCAACGTTAGCACCCTTTCTGCCTTGGTCTTAGGAGTCTAGAGCCCAAGAGGGAATCCACTTTTCCGCGGGGGGATTCTGTTGTAACATAAATTGGTGACTCCATTGGGGAGATCGAATCTTTCAGTTTTGGTTTCCATCCTAAATATTGTTTTAGCCTTTGCTCATTTTTTGACCTTGTTCATATTGTGTCTCTAATTCTTAGATGTGTTGATTGGCTCTTTACTTCATCCTATACACTTTGAATTTTTGAGTTTGTTTGAGTTTTTGGATTTTTGGGCATTTTTATGAATTTTGAGAGGCTAGCGCTCCCCTGCCTCTGCTACCAGAGTGTTGGCACTCCCTGCCAGGCTTCCACGGAGTGTTGCAACACTATGGTTCCCTTGACACCAAAGCGCTGCTCTTTTTCTGTTAGAAATCTTGTAGGGAATCAGACCCTGAGTCCATTTCTTATTGTTTTCATCTACTCAAAGTTCTTATCACCTCAATGTATCCTTGTTTGGGTCTCCAACACCATGATTCCTGAGAATTGATTACCTTTTGTTTGGATTTTTTGACATTTTTTCCTTACTTTGAGTCACTCTTCTCCTTTGAAGACTTGGAATCAAATTATTGTTTTCCTCTCATTTATCTGACTGAATGAAAGCTATGGTAAGGAAAATCAGAGACCTATGAACCATTCCATTTGATCTTTGAGGTCAGTTTTCCAGCATTTCTCTTTTGTTTGAGATTTTTGGTTTTCTTTTTGAATTTGGTTTTCTTTGTATTTCTTGTTTGATCACAATGAGAGTGTGTTTTTGTTTGTGTGAAGTTTGCTTATAATAGTCTAAATCTCATTGATCTTAATGTCTGATTGAATAAGGAAGATTTGCATCAGATTGATTATCATTCACACATAAACAAAAGGATATATTTTTTTCTGATTGGTTTTTGGATCTTAGAACAATTCTATGAAAATTTTATCATTATATTAGATTTGATTGAGAAACAATTGCATGAGAATACTGCATCTTAGTGTTTGACAGTGAAAAGAATTTTTTTCTCCTTCCCTTAAATAGAGATTCATTGAAAGAAAAGATTGTTTATCATCTCTTACGCATTTTTTGGGAATTGAGTCATTATACCATCAAGTTTCACTTTCATACACCCATGAGCAAAGAACAGTTGCAAAACTAACGCTAATTAAAATTGATATAGAACTTTTATTTTTAGAATCTTCCACCAACATTAGACTAGGATTAGCACTTTGGATTAGGTTGTGAGTACAACTCTCCAAAGTATTCAAAACAAACACTAGCATCTTGCGATAGGAAAAGAAAATCAATTGTCATATAGGCTTTCTGGAATCCCCCTCTCACACAGGGGTTACGCATGAGGTCGTGTTCGGGAGAGTTACGGAAATTATACCTCCGTGGTTCAACCGTTCATAGTAGTCAGATCGTATATTGGGGGTTCTTCTTTAGGTTCAATTGTTTTCATTTGGTCTCGGTGCTTCGTGAATTTTGAATCCGTTCGGGGTCCTCTGGAGCTCTACCGGTCCACTTGTTCTCAGTTCTCTCGAAGGATTTATGACTTGTTATCCTGCCCATACGTTCGGACTGGACTGTCAACTGTACCCGCCCAAGGGATGACTGCGAGTTGGTTTCCTTAGTAGCCATAGTATTTAGGTTCTTACACAAGGTGACGGTGAAGGGAAGTCTCATTGTACCTGGAACAGATGTTGGTCAAACTCACTCGAGCTCCTTGGAGGATAAATCCACAATTACTGTGTGGAATCTTGCACCAAGGCGTAAGTCCGTTAAGCAGGTCACCATAATAACTGTTCCACCCGCTCATATCCTAGCCCCTTCTTGAATTGATCACGCGACGTTGGATTTCATCACCAACTAGTATGGTCATCGAGAGAAGGTTTTTTTTGCTTGGTTTTTTATTCCTATATTTGATTAGAGTATGTTGTTTCTTCTCGTTAGTTGGCCATAGATTTTTTCTGTAAATTTTTTGGTTCGAGAAATATTCCTCCACATCGTTCACGTAGAATGCAAGAGCTACCCCTGGAAGATCCCGAGGGTTACCAACCTTTTCCTACTAATCCATTGGAGGGATCTCCTCAACAAAGTGAGGTTCAGGACACTTCCACTTCACAAGTGGAAAGAACTGAATCTTTAGAACATTTCCAAATTTCCAATTCTCTAGAGTATTTTCGACTTCCTCACGGTTACGAGAGACGTATTCTCCAACTAAATTCATCCGTAGAAATTATTGTTGATACTTCTAGAATACCGACGGGACCCCTCACAGGCCCTGAAGGTGAGAATCCCTTTTGGACTACTGACATATTTAGAAACCTGCCTCTCACAGTGTGGGATATTTTCGGCTCAGGGGCAGGTTCTGATATACTTGTCATATCCCAACTACCTGAAACATATGCTACTTACACGGTACCCTTATATCACTTCTTTGGTACACCCAACAGTGCCACCATCATGTCATCCACACCGTCAGTTGGTCCTCACTCGACCATTTCTCTCCAGATGGCCCATTCCACTATGGTCCTGCATGTTGCTACAATCCCCACCGGAAATATGACACCATCCCAAGCTCTGATTGCAACACCACTTAGACCAAATCCGTCAGTTCCACTTGGGTACAGAGCTCTCAATCCTTCCATTACCAACACTACCCAGGTTACACTCGAAGGTTCTATCCCTACACCTATGTTTGGAGGAGATAATCTTGGTGGCTCTAATCCGGTTGGAGTCTATGGTCATTCATTCACTTCTGGTTTCCATATCCCTATGAGCACTCAACCTCACGCTGGGGGGAAACCTTCATTTGGGATTCAAACTCAAATGGGGACACAATCTCATCTTGGGGGGAAATCTCAAACTGGAGTCCCTAACCCGTTGTATGGACAAAATGTGACACCAAATCCTTGGCACATTCCTTTTCCGGGAAATCCATTATTCCCTGGGGGGAAACATCCTCAAGGACAACAAAAACCTTATCCTCCTTATGGACAAAATGTCTATCCCCCTTATGGGAAAACCCATCAACTGACTTATAATCATAGGAACCCATCAGGTTATCCTCCATATGCACATGTTTCTCAACCATCATCGAATCATGTTTATTATGGTCAGCGACAACCGTATGTAGGAGGACCTATTGGATACAATTATCCACCTAACCCAGTTTACAGTCCTACTGGTGTCACTATGCCACGCTAGTATCATCCTCAAGTTAACTGACAACTACCATTTCTCGCGACTCTGGATCTCCCAGGATTGTCTTGGTTGACCAATGATCCTATATTGCATTATCCCTTTTGGCCAGTGATCCCTGCTAAATTACCTTCCAATATTCCAAAATTTGACGGTAAACCTGGTGAAGACCCGAACAATCATGTGATGACTTTCCATTTATGGTGTTCATCAAACTCCTTAATGAACAATTTTATACATTTACATCTTTTTCAGCGAACACTTACGGGCTCAGTAGCCACATCGTATATCGAACTTCCACGTGGTTCTTTCCAAGATTTCAACTCCCTTTCCATGTCTTTTCTCATGCACTTTCAACTACCCATTCAATACGAGATGGGTACCGAACTCTTGACCTCCCTTCGTCATACTAACTTCGTGCATATCTCCTATCATATTCATGAGTGGAGACAGCGCCGAAGGTTGATAAAAGCAATCATTCCTGACCAGTTATTGGCAAAATGGTTTACTAAATCACTATTACCCCCGATTGCTCGAGATGTCGCCATGGGTGGTGCAGTCACCGAGGAAGAGGCCATTGCTCGGGCTCAGTACTTAGATTTGGTTTATTCACAATCTGGTACTTTGTATGAGTTGATCCAAATGCTACCCGTGCAAATACCGATCCATCTAAACTGTCATCCACGTCACATGCGGATGGAGTTATCGGCTCCATCAAAACCCAATCTGCTTCTTAGTCAACTGGAATGGAAAATCAATCTACTCTGGCATCCACTCCTAGTTCAACCGCACTCTCCTCTGCCTCCCCCCAAACTCAAATCTTTGAGGTGAATGCAGTTCAATCTGCCCCTTCACAACAATCCGAAGGTAGGAATAAGACAAAGAACAAACCCAAGAAGAATAATAACAATGAACACCCCAAAGCTCAAAACCCACCACCTGCTACCAAAACTAAACCACATCGGAAGCCAAAATTATAATGTCTTATTTGTGGTGACAATCACTACACTCGATATTGTCCACATCGCGATGAAGTGGCCAAAATTTTTAAGGGGAATTCCCAACCCGTCGTACTTACTCGGCCTTTTCCTTAGCAGCAATCTATGGTTGCTCAAACCCCCTCTCCAGGGGGCAGTTCCAGGGACCCTTCTCATGATGAAACCTTGACAAGTGCCCATATTTATCTGTTTAACGGGATTGACTTAACCACCTGCTCTACGACCTATGACACGCCAGTTAAACCTGACAAAGGAAAGGTCACTAATGGTACTTTATCGGACCCATCACCATCCTTCGTTAGTCCTCCATCTATTAGTCCTCCATTTGGATCACTTCAGAGCGAGAAACCTACATTCGACTCTATATTATGCCCTCCTAAGAGAACTGTCTGTAAATCTACCGTTAATCCTAGTTCACGTCCCACCCAAAACTAAAACATTGTTGAGGATTTGGTTCAAGCACCGTGTGTTATGTCTACGTTAGAAGTTTTACAGCACTGCCCCAATCAACGTAGAACGCTCTTGGCTTCTATTGGCGCTTTTGATCCTGATTCATCCAACAATATCATGTTTAACTTGGAAAATTTTACGTCTCAACTATCCCACCAACTTGTTTCCAAATTTATGTTGTTGTTCAAAATCAACAAATTCACCGCACTATCTTGGATGAAGGAGCCTCTACTTGTGTCATGTCTTTAGCATGTTGGAAAGGTTTAAAATCACCCGCACTTAACAAATCCCCAACGATGTTGCACGCATTCGATGGGCGAGGTTTTCATCCCCACGGTCTTTTTCAATCCCTATCCGTGCAGTTGGGCGGAAAAACCGTCTATGTTGACGTCGAGGTGGTCGATGCTCCCCTCGATTACAACTTATTACTAGGAAGAAGTTGGTTTTATGCTATGACGATCATTGCTTCGTCAGTATTTCGATGTGTACAATTTCCTCATCAGGAAAAAATTGTCATTGTCGATCAGTTAGATTTTTGTACACCCGACGCTCGCGCTCCCGCTACCAACAATATTCCTTTCTTGGGAGATCACAAGATCACGTATGAAAGTGTTGGTGTATGATTGTTAAAATATTCCACCCTTATGGGTACCTTCCCTACACCACTCCCTCCTACCACGCATCATATTGCCATAGTCAATATGATTTCGACTACAACTTATCAGTCTTTGGAATCATCATATCCCTGGATTATACCTAGTCCTCTAGAGTTCGATGCACTAGGTGACACCATTCCATTTAGTCCAATTGAGGCTTCATACGTTGCTATTCAATCAGCCTCTCCCTCTTCGGATGACCAACATCTCTTGGCACCCGACACCTACTCAATGCCATCTTGGTTAAATTCCTTGACGTCTGCCTTTGACTACATTTCTCAAATCTTTCCATCCGAAGAATCTATCATGGAAATGATTAGCATTGATGACGTACCTTCGAATGATAACCATCATTGATCCTCTTTTCTTCCACCTCTTGAAGAAATACAAGAAGATATACACTCCATCTCCCCGCCCCCCCTCCCCGATGTTGTCAACTTTCCACAATCACCCATACTTACACAAGATATTATTTATGAGGGCAATTTAGGCAACATTACTTCTACGATCGTTATTGAAATTTCGATCAAGGAAGGTGTCGTGGAAAATATTAATCTCGGTGCTAATTGTTCGCCAAGGAAGTGGTTTCTTATACCTCTTTATTTAAAGAATTTTGTGATGTCTTTGCTTGAAGCTACAAAGAAATATCAGGGATCGATCCTTCAATCATTGTGCATGAGATCAAAACTTACCCAGGTGTAAAACCTGTTCGACAGAAACTCCGCCCCATCCACCCTAAGAAGACCACGGCTATTAAGGCAGAAGTTGAGAAATTATTGAAATCTGGCTTCATCTATCCTGTCCCTTTGACAGAATGAGTTTCAAATATTGTTTCGGTCACTAAGAAGCAAGGGACCATTCGTGTCTATGTTGATTATAGGGACCTCAATAAGGCTTGTCCGAAAGATAATTACCCTACACCCTTCATCGACCAGATCATTGATAATTGCATAGGTAGTGTGATTTTCTCTTTCATGGATGGTTTCTCAGGATACAACCAGATTGACATTTTACCTGTTGATCAACATAAGACAGCCTTTATGTGCCCGTGGGGAACTTTCGCCTATCAGAAACTATCGTTTGGCCTCAAAAACGCTAGTACTACATTCCAGCGAGCCATGTCATATTCTTTCCACGATATCAAACATATTCTGGAACCTTACCTCGACGATTTACCTGCCCATTCATCCAGTCAATCAGACCATTTTGGTCATCTACGGGCTATTTTTCTTCGATGTCGGTTCTACCGCATTCGTTTGAACCCACATAAGTGTATCTTTGTTGTCGAATCAGGTCACCTCCTTGGCTTTGTTGTTTCCAAGGACAGGATTCGAGTGGATCCCTTAAAAATTAAGGCTATCCTTGCTTTACCTCCACCTAATAATTTGACACAACTCTAAAATTTGCAGGGGAAATAAAATTTTCTTCGTCGTTTCATTTCTAACTACGCTGAGATTACCAAAGGATTTATGCGATTGCTGCAAAAAGACACCCCTTTCATCTGGGATGACACTGCTCAATGATCTTTTGCTTCTCTTAAGCATGCATTGACCAGTGCACCTCTGTTGCATCCTCTGAATTACACGAAGGACTATATCCTTTACTTAGCAGTCTCGACTTCCACTATTTCTATGGTGTTAGTTCAAGAGGACCCTAACGGTGAGGAACACGTGATATATTATTTGAGCAAAAGTCTATCTGGTCCAGAGCTCTGATATTCACATGCTGAAAAGTTGTCTCTCGCAGCCATCATCACTATCCAGAGATTTCGTCATTACATTTTTCTACGCACCACCACAGTTATCATGGACTCTAACCCCATGTATCACATTATAAGACGTCAAGTTCTTGGGGGAAAATATTCCAAATGGATCGTCATCCTTCAGGAATTCGATCTCAAATTTGCTAAGTCCAAAGATAAAAAATCCTTGGTGTTTGCGGAGCTTATCTGCGACCTTCCTCATGTTGTTGAAGATACTGAGCCCAGAGATTCTCTCCCCGATGAAACTATGTTCCTCATTAGCACATCTGATCCTTGGTATGGAGATATCCTTCTTTATCTATAGACCCAATGTGTTCAACCCGATATCTCTCGTGAAGAGTGTCGTCGTATTCACCATCATTCTCGTCATTACCTTATCATCGGTGACACTTTGTATCGCCGCGTTATTGATACTATACTACGACGATGTTTGACTCATGAAGAGGCTGAACACGTTCTTAATGATTGTCACCTTGGATCCTATGGCGGTCATCTTTCTGGGATGCCTACAGCTCAGAAAATCTTACGTGCCAGCTACTTTTGGCCCTCTATTTTCAAAGACTGTATTGAGGCGGTCAAAAAATTCCCTCCCTACCAAGTTTTTCAAAAAAAGGCACGCACCCACCCCGCTCCGCTGCATCCCATTATTGCCATCGGCCCTTTTGCCAAATGGGGCATTGATTTCATGCAGTGTAAGCCTACCTCAGCTGGGGTGCACGGTTACATCGTCGTCATCGCCGATTACTTCACAAAATGGGTTGAGGATATGCCTATGTTTCTGAATGATAGTCGTACTGCAGCTCTTTTCTTCTTCAACCACATCATCACTCACTTTGGTTTTCCACAAGCCATTGTCATTGATCATGGTTCACACTTTCAAAACCAGATGATGAGTGAGTTGCATGCCAAGTTGGGTTTTCGCCATGAGAACACATCCTCGTACTATCCTCAAGCAAATGGACAAGTTGAAGCCATCAACAAGGTCCTTAAAACCATGATTCAATGTATGGTAGGGGAAAACAAGACATCTTGGCATTTACAACTTTTCTCCGCTCTCTGGGATTACCATACCTTAGTGAAAATTGCTACTGGATTCACTCCTTTCCAGTTAGTATATGGCATAGAAGTTGTTTTACCAATCGAGTGTGAAATTCCCTCGTTGAAACACAAAGTAGAACACATGCCTCATACTTCTATCGAAGAAGAACGCTTCTTACACCTGACCAAGTTGGATGAAACACGTCGTGATGTCGCTCTCGTTAATGAGACGTATAAAAAGTGAATCAAGAATCAATATGACAAACCCGTCCACCCTCATACTTTTTCAAAATGAGACCTAGTCCTCGTTTATGACCGGGCTCATGATAAGTTAGGGACAGGTAAGTTAGAACTTCTATGGCATGTTCCTTACATCGTGAAACGTGTTTTACATAGAGGCACCTACGAGCTAGTTGACTACAATGGAATATCTCTGGGTGAGCCCCGAAACGGGCTTTACCTTATGAAGTATTATGCATAGAACATCTAGCATGTGTGCTTTGTACACTATTGTATTTTAATTTGGTGTGTCTTTTTCTTTTGCGTGCTCGAGTTTTTGCCTTAGCTGCTTATATGGTGTCTTGTGTTTTCATGCGCATATGACATCTTCCTTTCCTATCTTTTTCAAGTTTGCGAATGGCGCTAGTCGACACACCTAAAATGTTGCTTCTACAGCTTGGGTTGTTTACCACTCTAATGAGTTGGTGAGTTCAGGAGGTATTTGCTTAGGATCGACAACTAACAACATGACAGAATATTATGTTGTCGGTGGACTTTTAACCGAAGCCTTCTCCCTAGGTGTTTCTCATATGATCATTAACCTATACTCTCAACTCATGGTCTGTCAACTTAATTGAATCTACGCTATTCACAATCCTATCCTACGATGTCTCCACTTACGAGTTCGTCATCTTGAACGAATGTTTGATTTTATCGAATACAGACACATACCAAGAGAACTCAATACCATTTCATATTCGTTAGCCAATTACATCATGGATCGATATGTTGCACATAGATAAGGTTTCATAAAGGAAATAAATCATAAATCGCATGTAAATTAAAACACATCACATTAAAAACATCATTTGGCACTGTAAAAACTCGGATATATGTATATATATTGCGTGATGAAAAAGTTTGGTTACATCAAAAAGTACATAGAAGGGAAAAATATTGGGTCCTCACACCCATAAACATCGTCATACAGAGTATACAATCATCAGGAAGACTCTAATCTTCCTGCATCACATTGTGCTCCGAGTAGCATATCACTGTGCGGGATACTCGCCTCAGTAAAGAGTTAAGACTCTCGGACATTCCCACTGTGTGTCTCTATAGATTAGTGGCACTTCTCGCCTCCTAAGAGGAGGGATACCCATCGTGAGGCCTTGGAGGTTTCTTTCAATCTCTTGGAGACCTCCTGCTACTACCCCTTGATATACCACTATCTGAGTGTCCCCGTGACACCCCAGTGTCGGTATCTCTGTCGGACGTGTTTCTCCCATGTTTGCATGATGAAACGATGCACCCGTTAGAAACTCTTCTATGTACCCAAAAAAATAATATAAGTTTTAAAATCAAAAAACACTTGACAAGATTGTTTTGGTTTCTCACATGACGCATCCCAGTCCTCCCCTTCTGGAAGAACCAAGTCCATGTTTCCCCGGAAATCCACTCCGGTGTATGGGAAGTCTTCTATCATGATCGATTGGCATCTCAGCCAAGCGAAGAAATCATCAGTGAACTTGAACTCTGACTTTGAACCTAGTCTCGGAGACAGGCTAGTCCATCGCTCCATACGTAGTTCTCCCATTGGTCGTACTGCTAATGCAATCTGAGGTTGCATCTGAGGAATGCATTCTAAAAAGAACGAAACCAAGAATGAATTGTATCTAAACTGCTTTTGTTTCCTTGCTCTGCATCTCATAATCTGCTCCTTCACATTCTGAAGGAACCATGCACTCCAGTTAAACAGTGTTGGCTCTAGACATTGTAAACCATAGGCCACCTGTGATATTGAAACTAAGTGTGAGCTGGTACTTCCCCCTATAATCGTAATGGAAAATAGAATGGATCGAAGAGGTAGATCCCTGATGTCTTTGATTGTGATTCTACCTCTCATTAATCTCGATCCTGGGACACAATGGTTTTCCAAGTACTCATCTTTAGGCTCGGAAAGTGCCCTCTATCTAGATAAAATAATGGGGGCCCCTCTCTTTGAGAGGCCGGTCAGAAAATACACATCTTCCAACTCAATGGTAAGAAGTTGCGTTCCAATTTGTAACCCTTGTTCCGCAACATTCTACAACCCGATCATATACTCGAGAAGAAGAATCTTTTTCTGCATCTTTTGCATCTTGAAGAACTTGAGGAGACCGCAATTCCTCAATGCGGCCCTTGATCGGGGGCTTTGCAAGGCGGCCATATCATTGAGCACGTGCTCTCTTTCTTTCCACTCGATCATGACTTTTTTCGAGTTTCCTACAATCATCAACAATCAAAAATTCATTAGTCATGTTTTTTTGGCAATTATTGGGCAATAAAAAAACTTAAAAAACATTTGTGCTCTTTTTATGAGACCAACGCCCCCTTTACACTCACACCAGGGCACCAACGCCCCATTTACACTCACACCAGGGCACCAACGCTCCCTTAAAAGGGCCACCAAGGCGTTGTGCAAAAAAGATAACGCTCCCCTTTACACATTGAAGGAGCGCTGGCAATTTTTGGGGGGTTTTCGTGTGTTTTGGGCAGTGCCCCTTTCACTCTTACATCAGAGCGCTAACGCCTTACCTTTAAGCTTGGAGGAGTGCTGGAAAAATCGGGAAGCACTCCCCCTAACGATCTAGAGGAGCGTCAATCTCTTTTGAGCGCTTGTGTCATCCCAGGGCATCATTTTTTGAAACCAATTATTGCCTAAAACGAAATGTAAACCGTGTAAATTAAAGACAGGAAGAAGAGCACCAACCTGGTCCAGATGGCGACAAAAATAGCTGACCATAGCTACGGCACCAATCAATGCAATAATCACCCTCTAAAGTTCAATTTCTCCACTGCTACAAATCTTTGCACAAATGAAATCGTAAAAGATATTTTTACCACATTTTACTATTATAAATTTCATTATTGCCTAAGACATAGTTATTTTGGGTTTTGAAAAATATTTTGGAGGCCTTATTAATACAGTGGCATGCAATTTTGACATTATTGACAGGTTTTAGAGCAGTTTTGTTCGTTTTTCATCTTGTCACATTAACGAGCATAGTCTTAGTTCGTTCTCACGCTCGGAAAAACATAAGAACGCACCGAGTAAACTTTTATCTCTTTTTCGGATTCGCATGGATACACGAAAAAGGAACCCCCTTGAGTCATCTTTAAGCTCTTTTCAGACTCTCTAAACATGAAAAGATTGTCGAGTGATATTGCTTCCTTTCCCACTCGTTAAAAGGTTTGAAAGGGAATCTTTTGAGTGATCATTTATCTCTTTTTCGGCCTCGCGAGACTAACATTACGAAAAGGACAGCACTGGAGTCGTCTTTAAGTCATTTTCAAACTCTCTAAATATAAAAAACCATGGAGTTTACCTTATCTGGACTCGTTAAAAAATCATACATTGAAGGGCCCATACGGGACCGAACCCTTACTTCTTTCAGCTCATTAAATAAAGGAAGAGGGACTTACCGAAGGTGAAGTTATATCGAGCATGTGTTACCCTCCTCGAGCTCGTTAAATCAAAAAGAGGTACTCGTTTATCTGGATGGGGGAAAAATTGAAAGAAGCAAGCCAAGCAGTTTTTGAAAACATTACAAGTCACTCTTACAGTCGCCCTTGAACACGGCACTTTGTCTTTGCACAACATTTTAATCCACTGAACCTCTGCATTGAACCAATCCTCTGAGTTTTCTTACTCCTTTGGGTCACCTGAAGAAAGTCACAATATCCATTGCATTATCGTGTTTTGGTCCATGTCATGTTTTTGTTGTCGTGCCTCAGTGTTCAAGGGAAGTATCTACCTCAAGAGTCAACCATCACAAATTTATGTTACAATACCCGTGTCATTTCATGTTCTTTTGATCCACCAATTACATCTATGTTTCAGTTTCGTGTCGTTGATGGGGGATACATCAAGGCCCTCCTTCGACGAGTTTGTTCCTGTCGACTTCAGCACATTATTCGGGAACTAGACTTAGAAACCAGTTAGTACCTTGAGACCTACATGCCTCAATGGCAGGCCTCCTCGCGTCCGACAGTGGGTTTATATCTTTGACCTCTGAACGGATGATTCCACAGATGTTCAACTTCATCTCATCCATTCACATTCGTTGAAATGTACTAGAGTACCTTGGGAATCATTGACATCAATGATGATTTCCCTCGCGCTTATTAACGGTTTACCTCATTGACCGGTAATCAAGTGGTTTCTGCCATGTTCGACATCAGGACATCTATTCACATGGTTAGATTCGTACTACATCGGGATCGATAAGAAGACCCTGGGTTGAGTCATCACTCTTATATGTACTTTTCTCAGGTTGCGACGGAGTTTCTTTTGAATATTGACACATATATTGTCACATAGATCCACTTTGTATTGGTCGTGGCTATGTCTTGTCGTATCGTGGATCCACTGTGTATTCTTCATGGCTACGATCAGTTCAAGTCATAGGAGTATAGATCCACATTGTATCTTTAGTGCCTATACCTTTTTGTCAATATAATTATGGATCTGAAGTGTATTTTATGGCGGCCATACCTTGAAACTCTTTATCACTCAAGCATAGGTATGTCTGCCTTGGGTTTGAAACATGTCATAATATTTGTTTGATGGTTGTGTACAGTTTCTTCCAGGTTCTCTGAGTCCATACCCTTTCTAAAAAAAGTCTACAAAGTACTTCAGTCATCAGTTCCCGTCTTCTAACTTCACACTTTGGGGGGCAATCTGTTACACATCAAAATTACTTATTACGATGATGGCCTAGTGTCGTCATTACCAATGTCACAAGTGTCGCATTTTGGCCGCAAATGTCGCAAATATCATACTGTCATCTTGCCTATGTCATGTCTCAGACAACATTATCAAGAACACTTAAAAGACACCTCAAAATACTAGTTTTCAAGAGGAGAAATCATTTGACAAAGAGTACAAGCCTTTTACCATGGAAAAAACCACTCAAAAATCCATTTTCGAAGGCAGCGCTCCCCTATACACTGTTAGGGAGTGCCTGCGCTATGTACCCTCTTTTGGGAGAGCGTTGCAACGCTCTGTGCCCCATTCTGAGGGAGCGCTAGCCCTTTTTGAGTGAATTTTGCACTGTTGAAAAAAATCAGGGAAGAATCCCCCTCATCTCTAGAGTTGGTTGGATTTGGATCTGAGGTCAAGGCTCGATCTTAGAGAAGATCCACAACTGAAGAAGGATCATCAACCTATCCCAAGAATCTCTGAAGTGGTTATTTCTCTCCAAGCCTATATAAGGAGGCCTCCTCATGGTGAAAGGAGGAGACATTGAAGGCATCAAACTTATGATTTCATAAGGGAGATATCATTGAAGCATCATCATTTTGTGTGGATTATTTGAACAAAGGGCTGGATAGGAGAGTTGGGAGAGGTTGTTGCACCTTCATCGAAGGTCTGTAAGTATTCTCCGTTGATATCATTAATATACGTATGTGCTTGGCATGTTTCTTTCAAGGTTGTGCTTATTCTAAATGAACTTGTCTCTATTATATAGATCTGGTTTCAAGCTAATCTTCGTAGAATAGGAAGCTTGTTCTGTCTTTGTTTGTTTTGAAAGACTTATCGAAGAGCTTGGGGATCAAATCTCAACTCGGCTTGTGCGAGGACGAACATCATTAAAAAGGTACACCTTTCTTCCTCTTCTTTATACATTAGTTTAACTAGGTTTAAAAGGATGTCACTGACCAACATTAGCACCATTTCTGTCTTGGTCTTAGGAGTCTAGAGCCCAAGAGGAAATCCACTTATCCGCAAGGGGATTATCATGTAATAGGATCAACTAATGTCGAAATGTCAAACACATTAGTGAAGGGCGAAAACTCTTGAAGAGTCGAAGTAGTGATTCATGATGACATCACTTGGATTGACGTGGACACATGGGTTGTGTGCCACGTATAAGTGGGTTCCGAACCCATGGAATATTGAAATTCCATATGTCACGTGACGTGTGACACCCATCTGATTGGGCCACGATTCAGTTGCTATTATGTTACCATGTGGCACTCTGTATGAGCATGGTTAGTGGGACCCGATGTTACGTAACGTAGTTAAAGGTCGGAGGACCCACACTGGCGTTGATCACGATACATCGAGATCAACGGCCAGGAGGCATTGCGGGGACCCAAGTTGCATGGGAGTTAATTCTCCAAGGCGGTCCAACAATCCAAACCGCGGTTTCACCGAGGGGTTATGTGTCAGCGTCAGACGAATTGCGGCATGAAAGGCGGTTTACTCCAAACCACCGTTGCATGCCCCCGCAATTGGAAAATGTTAAGTGATGTGACGTAATGACATCACCAAAGGTGATTGGGAATGTTCAGAGATTAACATTTCGGATGCATGGATGTGAAATCCTCGGAAGTTCTGAAGCTTCGAAGTCCCAGAACTCGAACGCCTGAGGTTCCATAGTAAGTGTCAGTCGTCGGATGTTGAGTAGACGTGCACTGATGATCTTCCCTACTTCGTGAGTTTGGTAATCTGAAACTCTGAGAGATTGTGGTGTGGTGCTTTGAAATCTTCTGAAGGCTCGAGTAAGTACCTAGTGATATAGCACTTGGTCATGGCCCGTGATCACATGGATTGGGGACTGAGAGAAAGGAGCTAGTGCCCGAAAATGATTACAAAGCAGATAAGAGATCAGAAAGAAAATGAAATATGAACGTTTTCTTAAATCAGATTGGTTTGAATGCGTAAACTGGTGAAGTATTGAATAAGTTTCAATTGTTTCTCTTCTTTGAGTTTTCAAGCGCAAGCAGTGCACATTGTCCTCAAGGAGTGCATTGACAGAGGTAACTTAACCTCAGAGAAGCTCATGAGAGATATCGTTGAACCTTCATCAGCAGAAGTGCAAGGAGTGCACAAGAAGAACTTTGTGTTGAGTTCAGAGAGAGATAGAGTCATTGAGAACTCTGTAGAGCTATGCCAGGCGAGCATCGAGCGAGTGCAAGTGTGCGCAGAGAGAACTCTTTATCGAGTTTAGGGAGAAGAGTATCAAAGGAAGATACTCATAGAGTTGTTGAACACTATGTATAAAACGCTCAGCAAGGTGTGCTTTGAGCAGAAGGTTTCCATGAGGGCACGAATTTTTCTTTTGAAAGGAAACAAAAGGGTCAAGACCCTTGGGAGACTGAGTAAATCGAAAAGCTCAAAAGAGATAACGCAAGGAGTGTGTGGGAGATAGAATCATTTTAAGTCCTAAAGCTCATAAGAGATAACTCTTACGAGAGAGAAGATGAGATCCAGGAGGCGGACTCGCAGGAGAAAGGTCAAAGGTTGAAGCCTTTGAACACTGACAAAATCTTCCAAGTCAGAAGAAGTTAAAAGCTCAAGAGGAGGAGCGACAACAACCGTCAGATCGGTTGTGGGGAGGATCCTAGACCGTTAGATCAGCGTCCAACAGAACAAAGGAAGCATAGAGGAAAGGAACAGATCCCATCCATTGGGTCTGAGCGCGAAGGACCAGCAACTGTTGGATCCGGAGGTAAGCACATGAGACTTAACCCTTGTGTGCGCAGGAGAGTGGACTTGTCGAAGTCCCGAAGTAATTTGGTACCATCCATCGTCAAGGAGGACAAGTGGCATAAGATCCACAACTTTGGAAGTTTGTGGACAAGGAGGAGGAGAAACAGCCGAAGTTAATCTTGGTCGTTGATCTAAAAGTGGACGTGTGGTGTCGGATTTGGAACTCCGGAGGAAAGAATAGGGTGAAAGCGCCGAAATCACGAAGGAAATCTCGATGGAAAATCGAGGAGGAGGTCGAAGGACCATTGATCTGGTCTTGGTCGGAAAGAGTCGAAGTCCTGAAGAGAATTAGGGTCGTTGATTTGGAGAGGACATGCGGCAAAAGATCTGTCACTCCAGGGAATTCACTCCGGAGATTTGTGTGTGTGGAGACATGAGAACTCCCGAAGGTCGGAGAGTCGAAGTTCTTAAGAACTGTTTGATTATTGAGGATAGGTGTCAATAGATCTTCCACTACGAAATATTTTCATACGGGAAAAAGCAAATAGTTGAGAATTGAAACTCTCAAGGGTCGGAGAGCCGGAATCAGTTGTGGTCGTTGATTTGGAAGGGAGCTATGTGTCGACAGATCATGTAGATCTAGGATCGTGTGTGGAAGAATGATAGATAGCAGTCGTTGATAATGGATCATCATCGAAAGCAAGAGATCAACAATCAGGAAGAATTGTGGGGCCATAACTTGCTCGAATGTTAAAAATCTAAGAGCAGACCGCAATTTATAGCACAGTGTTAACAAAGTGATATGTGGCAGCTGGAGGTGAATTGCGGGGCAAAAAGCGGATTGGCCTAAAACCACTATTTCCCATGCCCGCAATCATAGTTTTTCACGAGGTCATGGCCCAAAGTCTTATGAAGGAAAGGGCTAGTGAAAAAGGGGCTAGCTCCTGAAACTTGGAGTTTTGGAAGCGCATAGGAATAGCCCGCGGGTCTGTCAAGACTTGCACATAGAAGGAAAGGGGACCTGTGTATAATTGTTTTGGATTCAATCATGAGCCCGAAGAGTCCATGCAACTTAGAAGTTTGAAAGATCTTTTGACCGAGAGGTCAGTAGAGCCCGCTGAGGTAGGGGCACTGCGTCGAAAGTGCTCAGGGCAGAAATAGTCATGTACAGTGACTACAATGAGCGCACAAAAAGATTCAGGAATCCGGGAAGAATTGAATACTTCTGGGATCAACAAGAAAAAAATTTATAGGGAGAAAAAAGTTGTTGCAATTTTTGTGGAAGCGAGTATGTTATGGCTCGTTGGGTCAGCCAGAGGAAAGAATGCTTGCATGTTTGCAAGTGTTGTTGGTGATGTTGTTGCATAAGGAAGGAAGCAACAGAGAGTTGAAGTGTTGGTTATAAGTTTGATAAAAGAAGCATGAAAGCTTCTACTGCCATCAGACATTCAGGTAGTATAAAATTTATTAATGGAAGTCATGCAGGTATAAGCTTTTATCACTCTTTTTGCATAATTTCCAAAAGGAATTTTTGGTAAGAATTTCCTCAGCGAGAGTTATTTTATAAAATCACAAGGTTATATTATTGAATGCATACCACTAGATGTGGTAAAGGCTCAAGGCCTATATTAATTCAAAGTTTTTTAGCTTTTGAATGCACACACTGACATAGTAGAATGTCATGTTAATTTGGTTATGGGGTAATAACCAAAGAATTAAAAGATAAGAATGGGTTATAGGAATGAATGTCAGTAAGCTAGTCGTGTATGAGACCAGGACATGGTTGGATATGGAAAGGTTATGAGCCACACAGGTACTAACAGCTTCCTACCTTTAAATAAAACTTGAACTGCAACCTTTTTGCTAACACTAATGAACACCACAGAATTATATTCTTGGTGTAGTGTTTGGGTCGAAAAGAAAGGCATCCAATTAATTAGGGAGACAATAGAAGGTGTGTGGAGAATGTGGCAACACATTGGCCAGAATTCCAACTTATGGATGGTGAGATACATGACTGAGATAAAGAGCATTATGTAATTCAATACAAGGGTGCACTGAATAAATAGGATTGAGAGTTGTACTTATGTCTAGTAAGGGCAGAGTTGCACTCATATATGATGGAATTGTATACTTAAATGCACTTTGATGAATGTGTTTTGTAAGTACATGCATATATCTTTTTGGCATGGAAATAATTATACTAATGGTTGAAATGTTGTTAACTCATGAAGTTGAGAACATTTCAGGAACTGTTAAACATTGTAACAGGAAAGTTGCAAGCCAGGTAGTCACAGAAATAGAGACTACAGAAAATTTTATGTTCAGAAAATTGAAATAATAAATTTATTGTTATTAATTATGAACATGCATATGCATAGAATGATGAGTCATTCTATTTGGTTAAATTGTTTGGTAATTGTGAATGAATTGCTAGGTGCAGGCAATTCTAAGATCATTACATAAGGTGTTGTACATGTTGAATTATGATGTACATAAAACACTAACAATTTGTTGGTTGTATGCAAGAGGAAGCATTACAGGAAAAATGGTATGTAATTTGGTCCCTGTGGAAAATCACAAGGATGGTTGCATTCATAATATGGCAACAGCCAAGATGATTTATGAAATAGAATTTCATGTTTTAGGGAAAAAGATGAATTCCCTTTGAACTAATTGGGGTTCCTACATGAATTATTTTATGTTTTTTCATGATAACTGCATGTGGGTGATGCAGATGAGATGATGTTGATTAAATTTAAAATGTTGACTACAAAGAGTAGCTCGAAGAAGATGCTGATTGGAAATACCTGAGGGCAGTTGGAACTCTGGGATCCATGATGCTCTAAGATTTCTGGTCCGGCCTGTTGCTGAAGCCCAAGGAAAGGGAGGTGTAACAGCCGATGGATTGTGTGACAGTGAAGGTGCACACTCCTGGGGTGGGACAAGCATGTCGGGAATGAAAGACCATTGGTTGGAGTTTTGTTGAGGTTTGGATGGTTGGAGTGTTGTCGAGGTTTGGTACCTTGGCCTAGACCATGTGGATATAAATTGGGGACCGTGGCTATCTTGGGAATCCATTGCCCTGATGGAGTCATAACCCTACTCAGGGGCGGAAGGTCTTCTCAATCAAAAGATAAGTACAATTCTCTATTTATTTTGTGATGTGTATCTTGTATACAAGTTATAATGTTATTAGAATTGTCTGTATATATATATATATACATTGCATATATGCTTGCATTACATGCATCCATGACTATACATAATGTGTTTCATGTTTCATTGTTTAAAAAATGCATAACTGATGTTAATCATGTTATTGATTGGAATGTGATTCAGGTGTAGCAAGAAGGCGTCTTGCAAGTGCATCCGATGCGCATATTGGAGCGGAAGAGCGAACAACTCCGGAATCGAGCCATAGGTCTTGTAAAAGTCCAATGGACCTGGTCTGGTCATGAGGACGCAACATGGAAGCATGTAGATGCTATGCGGGCATAATACACACATCTTTTTGAAGATTTTGGAAATCTTGTTGATGTTGTGTGAAAGTTGCACCGAGGACAGTGCAAAAATAAGGGGAGGGGATTGTAATATCCCCAAGGACAAGCCCCTGTTGTATTTATGAATTGTAAACATGTTTTGTAGGCTGGTGAGCCGAGTGTTGATAAGCTGATAGGCTTATGTGTTTAATGGGTCGGAGAGCCTAAGTGTTAAAGGCCAGGAGCCTAATTTTGCATATGTAATTATACATATCATTAATAAAATATATACATCGTTGTGTGCAGACCGACCACGAAGAAAGAGTGATGGGGGACTAAGCTTCCACAAGGTTGAGTAAGGGAGGAGGCTAAGTGTGTGGGCCTAGGGGCTAAGCTAGGGGGCTTACCTCTAAAGGGGATAATAATTTATTATTATTTCCTGAAGGCTAAGGTGGACATGTTGAGTGTTGTCCTAAGTTCCTGTAAAGAGAACATGTGCTAAGTGGGACTCATGCGGCTCCAGGAAGACAAGTGTCGACCTGGACGCATGCAGTTAAAACTGATAAGTCAATCGTGTTGGGGGTGGCTTCCCATTCTGTCATCCTCTGCCTGAGTTCGCTAGGATCGGGGTCGTCTAAACCCATTTTGCCTCTGCACTCGACCTCTGTGTTTTTTTCTATGTTCGCGCACCTTGAAACCAGTGGGAAAAACCCGTGGACTGATCCGTCGTCTAACCTGTTCGACCTCTGCATAGTCACACATCCTGAACCCGATGAAAACCCGCAGAATGAGTCGTGTCTTCTGTGAAGACCGAGCATCCCGTATATGTCTTTGTCGTGTGTGTGTCATAACTATTGGCATTTGTGGCCATGCAGTTCCTGGACTGAGTGTGGCTTGTTTCCTTCCATTTTCCTGAGTTGTATTGACCAATGGTTGTTGTCCTCCTTGTGTTGGAACGAAGTCGAAGAAGCAAGTTGGCAGGCATGTGTGAAACACTCTCTCCAGGTGAGAGAGGTGGTTGTGGTTGAAGAAGCAGGTTGTCAACCCTGTGAGCAGCTCTCTCCAGGTGAGAGAGTTTGTTGGAAAGTGGTTTTCTCCCAGAGAGAGTTCAACACCAGCTATGGAGCTCTAAGAATTTCTGATTTGGCCTATTGCTGAGACCCAGAGAGGGAGGTGAAGCAACCGATGGACTGTGCTTGTGAAGGTGTATACTCCCGGGTGGAACAAGCATGTGGGGAATGAGAGTCTATGAGTAGTGGGCGTAAGAAGGCTCCTGGAGAGAATCCTTCTGGTTGCACTGTGCAGTTTTCCTGTAACCTCGGCCTAGTCTAGGATTCCCTTGCCTTGGGTGGAGCTTAGTCCTAGCTCGGGGGTGACCCACTGCTGAGCATGATGAATAGCGTGGTCTATGGCTAGGAGGTTCGTGGAAGGTCTGCACGTAGTTGGTGGATTTACTCCAGCTAAAAGATACGTATAATTTACGTGCTTAATTTTATGTTATGCATGCCTATGATGCTGGGATGTTATCATGTATTCTGTTGCTTATATGAATTACTGTCTATTACATTTAATATCTATATGGTAGAAGTAAACTCTGTGATTATTGTGATTATGTGTTTTAATTCATTAAAATGCATGTTATATATTTATATGTGAATGTTTCCACAGTGGTAGCTTTACCCAGTCTCTGTGGAGGGTCGGGGATGCTACAGTTTGGTTTTGCATCTAAGTCAGAGCTGAGTAGTGGCATTTCCCGGGCCGGTTGATGGCTGGGGATGTTACACCTAGTCTGCAAACCCAGTAGTTTGTCGTGGTTAGTTGGACCATTATCCCTGGTACGGGAGTCCGACAAGTTCTTATTTGAGTCATTTATTATCAGGATGGGTTATTCTCCATGGTTTTGAGAACTCATCAGATATGTTCATTTGAGTTGGGTCATTGCCCCGGACACTGGAGTCCTAAAAATTATAATTGAGCCATTGTCCCTGATACGGGAGCTCAATAGTGTTATGCATGTAATCCATAGTATGTCTCACAGTGTCTAGCAGTTTACCAAAAGAGAAAAGAACTAAGATAGAGCCTTCTAGGAAGAAAGGAATTTTTTTGTTGAGTACAGTGAAACATCCAAGGCCTACAGGATCTATGTTACATGCCAAAGATATATCGAGGTAAGCAGGAATGTGACATTTTCATGAAGAAGTTGCATCTAAGCAATCTAAAGAGTTGCAGAAAGATACAGAGATGGAGGAACTTGAAGAGCCACTGGATCAGTTTAATACTGTGGATCTAGTAGAACAAATAAAGAGACCTCTGGAAGTACCTCCTACTAAGAGGAAGCCTACCTGTTGTAGAGAAATTTTGTGAGAGGTAGAAAAACATGTTTCTCCTTAAGGTACATTCAGAGAAAGTAATAGACCTCAAAGATATTCAGGTTATGTGGCTCTTATGGCTCAGATTAATGATGCAGAGTCCACCATCTATGAGGATGTTGTTAAGCAGCAAGTATGGAAAGATGCCAAGGTGGAAGAATATCAATTCATCATGAAAAATGTATGGGAAGTAGTTCCAAGATCGGAAGGAAAATATGCGGTTACTTCCAAATAGTTGTTCAAAATCAAGCATGCAGTTGATGGAAGTATTGAGAAATACAAAGCGAGATTTGTGACTCGTGGTTTTTCTCAAAAGGAAGGTATTGACTATGATAAAACATTTGCACCTGTTGCAAGGTACAGTGCCATCATGACCATCATATCCCGCGCTTCAGTTTGGGTTCGAAACTTCACCAGATGGATGTAAAGACTGCATTCCTCAATGGTCAAGTTGAGGAAGAAATATATATAGAATAGCCAAAGGATTTTGTGGTTCAAAGAAAAGAATCACATGTGTGCAAATTTAAGAAAACACTATATGGGTTGAAACAAGCACCAAGGGCTTAGTATGCAAGAATTGACAGTTATCTTCAGAGCTTGGATTTCTCCAAGACTGCAGCTGATCCCAACCTGTATTTCAAGGTAATAGAAAATCGTCCCCTAATTTTGGTTCTATATGTTGATGATTTGTCCCTTATGAGAGAGGAACATCTGATAGTTCAGTGTAAAAGGGAGCTCACTTCTGAATTTGAAATAAAAGACATTGGTCTCATACATTACTTCCTTGGTTTGGAGGTATGGAAAAAGTCAGATGAAATTTTTCTTTCTCAAGGAAAATATGCAATTGATATACTACGCAAACTTTTTATGCTAGATTGTAAATCCATGTCTACATCCATGGTATCTAACTTAAAGAAGTTACATAAGTCAGATTCTGAATCTGACTTGGTGGACCCATCTATGTACAGGCAACTTATTAGATCCTTGATGCATTTGATCCATACAAGTCCAGATATATGCTTTGTTGTAAGCGTCTTGAGTCAATTCATGTCTGAGCTGAGACACAGACATTGGATTGTTGTTAAACATGTCCTCAGATATTTGAGAGGATCCATTGCATATGGACTTAGATACACTTCCAATGGAGGAGTGTTACTTCATGGTTACGCTGATTCAGATTGGGTTGAGAGCTCAGTGGACCAAAAGAGTACTTTTGGATACTGTTTTAGCTTGGATTCAGCTATGATATCTTGGTCGAGCAAGAAACATGCTCCATAGCACGGAGTACAGCTGAAGTAAAGTATATAGCAGCCAGTGATGCAAGCAGAGAAGCAGTATGGTTGGGAAAGCTTATGTCTGAGTTGTTTCAAGAGAGGTTAGAAACAATTGTTATCCATTGTGATAACCAGAGTTGTTTAAAGCTCATAGAGAACCCGGTTTTCCATGAAAGATCAAAGCATATTGAGATGAAATATCATTTCATCAAAGACATGGTCCAAAGACGTACCATCAAGCTACAGTACATTAGTATTAATGAGCAAATAGAAGATATTTGACTAAGCCTGTGTCCCTTGGAAAATTTGTGTACTTCCGAGACAAGCTTGGTATGGCAGAAAATGTGTCCCTCACTGAGAGGGAATAGCAGCATCAAGAGACATTCTCCAATGAGAGGCCTTAAGTGGCCACCCTAAAGCTAGCCAGGGAGATTTGGAGAATCAACTAGTCTTGTGAAGTATTGACAATAGCCAGGGAGAACGAACAACCTCTGTGAGTCAAACCAAAAGTTAGGACAAGTGAGATGTTATATGATCTTGTGAGTCAAGCCAAGGCAAACGTAGGAGCCTTGTAAATTTAAGACAAAAGTCAAGATGTAAGTCTAATGCAAAATTCAGGGGGAACGTACAACCTCTGTGAGCATAGACAGTCTAGTGCAAAATTCAAGGGGAACTTACAACCTCTATGAGCATAGACAGACTAGTGCAAAAGTCAGGGGGAACGTACAACCTCTGTGATCCTAGTCAAACCTTGTGAACCTAGTGCAAAAGTCAAGGACAAGAAATTCTCCAAGACTGCCTTGTATGTCAAGGCTGACTTGAGACTCGGAGAAAAACCTTGTAAAGTCAAGGCAAGAAGAAATCGTCTTCAGTCTTGTGAGCTTTGTGTGTCAAAGCAAAAGTCAAGACAAGTCTTGTGAGTTTTGTGTGTCAAAGCAAAAATCAAGACAAGGAAATGTGAAAAAGTTCTCCTAGGTCTTCATGATGAGCTATGAGCATTCCTTGGGGACTGGCCGCCCCTAAGTGAAATAACTCTAGCAGTTGACCATGGTTAAGGAGAACTGGATGATCACATTCCATGATCTGTATCTACATAAGGTTACGAAACTTCTTGTGATATATTGATCCTGTGTGGATGTCAACAAGTCAATGATTATGTTCAATGACTAGAAAGCACTGTGTGGATGTGGATGCCTGAAGAATACTCTTTGCTGAGAGGGATTGTTGAATTTTGAGCAGCTGTAGAAGTTATTATTTTTCAAGCAGCCCTCTTAGTTGCCCTCTTCCAAGCAGCTCTCAAAGCTGCCCTCCTCAAGCCAACCTCTTCCTAAATCGCCCTCCTAAAGTTGCCCCCTTTCCAAGTCTGCCTAGGTCAACCTTACCCTAGCTAGGTCGGCCCTAACCTAGTTTTCCTAACTTAAATCCTATACTATCCTAGCCTAGGATGTGGCCCTAACCTAAAGCTACCTAACCTAGACTCTATCCTATATAAAGAGAGGGAGGCGACCTCTCTTCATATCAGTGTTATATGTCAGTTTTTACATCAAATTAGTTCACTTATTCTGAGCAGCAGTTAGAGCTATTCTGAAGGAGCAGCATAGGCTATTCTGAGGCAGCGGCAAGTCCTATTCTAAGGCAGCAACTAATCTATTCTAGCAGCATCCATCTACTCTATCCTGTAGCAGTTGATAACTCAGTTTTGGGCAGCATATAAAAGGTTGTTCTATAGCAGCAAATATACTTTGTTCTAAAGGTGTTTTAGACAGCAACTGAAGGTGTTCTGAACAGTAACTAAAGGTTGTTTTGAACAGCATCTAAGCGTCTTTTCTGAGGGTGGAAAAACTTTGTTTTGGGCAGCAATCTGAGGCAGCTTTAAGGGCAATTCTGAGACAACATTAAGGCCAAATTTGGGGCAGCCAACAAGCAACAACAAAACAGTATTGTGACAACAACTAGAGAATAGCAAAAGCTACAAATAGAGGCTCAGATATATTGAAGACACGGTAAGAACTATTGTCTTAGCGCTAATATCTTATCTCCCTCTTTCTAGAAGAGTCTTGTAAGTTCATTGTACTTGTTTCAGAAGAAGTTTGTTGGGTTTTCTTTCCCTTGAAGGTTTCCCAAGATAAATATTTGTCTTCTATGTGAATGTCTTTCTTTCAATGATCCTTATGCTTCAGTTAATGTTCTAGTTAATTGTTAAAGGTTGAAGAACACCACTGTGAACTGTTGTTATCTGTTTAAGCTTGAAAATTAACACTCCCATCCCTTGTAATCAAAAAGAGGAGATCTAAAAACTCCTCAAAAAGAGGAGATCTAAAAACTGCTAAACGATTTGCAAAATGTAAGCCAATCCTTATCTAGTCCTTGTCTACAAAGAATAGAAGTTGGTGTCATAATAGAGGAGCACAGGTTGACCTCTGCCTTGTTGCAATAAATCGTATTTGCTAAGTTAAAGTCATTAAGTTATTGTTTTTATAAATCAGATCAAACCTTCATAATCTCGACATTTTCACACGTTTAATTGGTTTGTTCAATATTCTTACATTTGCTTCATTATGGGAGAATGCTCTGTAAACAAGGCAACCCAAGGAAATTTGAAATTCTCATTAAAATTAGGCAAGCTAAGTGCCCCTTGTAAAGCCAAGTTGCAGAGCTGTGACATTGACAAGGAGAATGAAAAGTTAATTAGTACAACTCAGACGTGCAAAGTCCTGTTGATTGGTGCTTGCGTCTTGGCTAATGGATCTAGCACTAGAGGAAAAGATGGACAGGACAGGACAATAAACACTATACCGAATAACAAAAGTAGACATGTGACGGAAAGCTTAGATGAAGATTAAAATGATCATGTTGTTGGAATTATTTCTACACCGACACCTGAGGGTGTGACTGAAAGCTTAGATGAAGATTAAAATGATCATGCTAAATTGATCACCTTGTTGAGATGGTGTGGCTGTGTGACTGGAAGCTTAGATGAAGATTAAAATGATCACACTAAATTGATCATCTTGTTGAGATGGTGTGGCTGGAAGGTCAAATGGAGATAAAAGTGATTGTGCTAAGGTCATCACCTCATGTCTCTAAAATCTTTTTGGAATTTTCTAAAACATTTTTGCACGATCATAATAGTTCATAATAGTTTTCGAAATCATCCACTTTGACATGATAAATATGCATTAAAATCTAAATAAAAAGATTTTCTACATTCCATATTTTGATAGGCAGTGAACATGTAAACTATGTTCTAAATCTTTATGAGAGAAATCATTCACACTAATGTAATAGATATGCATTATTGTGTAAATATAGATATGCATTATTGTGTAAATATAAAGATTTTCTACATTTCATATTTTGATAGGCAGTGAACATGTAAACTATGTTCTAAATCTTGATGAGATGAACGATAGCTTTTTAGAAGATAAACATTTATGCAAACTTTTGAAGATGACTCATCATCTTAAATTTATTTAAAAGGTGCATAAAACTTACCTTGAAAACTGAAGCAGGATACCATCACAACTATAGAGCTTCAGGTCTATAAACCACTCCTTAAATTGCGGGCCCTTGAGCTTAGAATATAGTAATATTCATGCAACTAAATTTTGATAGATCTTTCCCACTTGCAAAATCTTTTCTCCAAACGTGTTTAATATCTTAAACAATTAACTATTTACAAACATCCAATGGAAAATTATAAAAATTATATACAGAAGAAATTCAAACATTTAATGAAAAATTATAAAACTTACATGCAGAAGAAATTCAATGGCAATATTTAAGAAGTAATTTTCAAATGTTACATTTCTCTCTGAAAAAAACAATTTTTCACAGATAATGCCTGATAGCAGCTTCTTTTTCTTGTCATGGCTCTAGGATTGAGGTGTGATATATTAAAAGTAACACAAATAGTACAACTCAAACGATTTACATGATGCACAGTAAAAATTATCTCCGTCCAATAAAACTACTTCCGTTCCTTAAGAGTCTAATTATCATTGTAAGAACATTTCAGACTGTTTTGTTTTAGTCCATGATTCCAATATCTGCTCTCCTAAGACCTATTGAACTTTTCCAGACAGAAAAAGCATATTCAAATTGATTAACAGGTCAGCAACATGATACATCTCTTCAATTCTCCCAATGCAAATACTTCAAAGAAGCCACAACTGAACAGAATGTTATGAAAACACTCCTTGATCTTAGTACGGAAACTCTTTCAATTATTTGAAGAACTATTTGTGTTCTACTAGCAAAATAGAGCCATTAATGCGCTTCTGCAACCATAACATAATCCCAATTTGAGCAAGAGACAACACAAGAGCATCAACCGTTGTTTTGCAAGAATTTCTAAGTACAATTATCAACGGCTGAAAAACATCTGATATCTACAAATGTTCTCTATTATAACATATAGCAGCTGCATGAACCACTTATAAAATGCACTTAAGCCACAATTCTAAAAGAGAAGAAGCAGAATGTCTCCCAGCAGCCTAATGGACACAAGTCGCATGTGTTGAAATCTTCAGGAGTTGCAAGCAGCATTTTTTCTTCGATGGACTGAAAACAGTCCATAGATTTGAACCATATATCCTCTTCCAAGCACAAATAATGCCTCAAAGGCACCAGCATTATAGAATCACAAAATCACCGAGCCTCAATTTTTGGGCCCAGATATTGTCCCCCTTTAATAAAAAAATCATCTGGCCTCTCGATTTCCTCCAACCACATATAATTTTGATCATCATTGGATTGTGTATTACCATTTTCTGAAAAGCACGAAATATATAGTGAGTGGTGTCAGCCTTAGTCACTGTTTACCCCAACTTTTAAGAAAAATAATTGAAATTCGGCAAACATCACGACCCAACAAACAAATTTGCTTATGTTCGACAAATTTATTTGATTCAATTCAAATCGAATAAAGTTTGAATTTGTTTGCCTTATAAATTTGATTAAATTTGAATTCATTCATAAATTTCAAATATAATTCGCTAGTGCCTGGAATTTATCATGCAGGTTTTTACTTTTTGAAAATTTTAAATTATGCGTCTTCTCAAACTTAATCGCAATTTTTATCCTAACTTTTGCACTGGTGATTTTTTTCCAAATACCATTGTCACAGAATTCGAACTTGAACATAAACACGAACCAAGTGACTTCGGTGTCAGCTAATACAGCAAAATGACCTCAGCATATATCCACAATATATCCAAGAAAAATTAAGCATACTTCAAGGGGATTCGAAAAGGGACTTGAATTACCAGGAAGCCCCGAGCAAGGATGGCCACGATAATAAGTGCAATGTCGGCCATCCTTGTCTGAATAAGGAGGAGCAAGCACATCAAGTACAGCACATGATGTCACTGCTGTCAAAGAATGTATGTTACCTCCAGTTCGAGGACTGAGTACAGAAGATTCACAGGGTGCTTTATATATTGTGTTGACCTTTGTTTTTGCTAACGTCGCTAACGTCGCTGCATGAGAAAACAAAAGCAATAAAAGGCCATTATTTCTCGAAGCGAAAATATACATACGTGCATGTTTTTTGCAAATAAAACCATGCATCTCATAAAGCAAACCCAAAAGACAGGCAAAGTACCCAAAGAGTACCAGGAATAGCACTCACCCTGTGGTGGGCAGGTACTTATTTCTGTATCGGTGGGATTAACACAATCATAAGATTTTAAATGCATTGAACCATAAAGAAGCTTGCTCAAGACAGTCATTCCAGGATGATTGTGAAGTGGAAGAACAGCTGATGGTGGCAGACAAAAAATACCTATCTGTGGATGAAATAACATACCGAACTCAGCTACTTGAAAATTAACAAACAAACCGGTCAAGTATCCTCCAAACATTCAAAATGATAATCCTGCTTTGCTCGACATGTATCTTTAGAGCCTAATCAATCACTCATAGTGGCTAGAAATAAAAGAAAATAAATTAATAATGTGCATCTGAAAATAGGTCACTAGTGCTACACATTTACTTACGCACCGAAAAGCTATCACATTCATAAACATGCACGTATGTGATGGGTGGTGCAAATCCAGCTCTTTTACTACCCGAGCACTGGCCCTTTCGCATATTTGGCCGTTTAACAAGATCATTGCCAGAATCCTGTATTGACACAACTTCCTTAAGTCCCACGTCTACAGGTTTAATTGTATCTGGACGCATAAATGACATTAGTCAAAAGTCAATACACCCATCTTCATGCCTATGAACAATACCATACAATCGCACTAGACAATGTCAACAATACATATAGGCATCACTAAACTAGATGGATAATAATTAGCAAACAATTAAGCATTCTTTGCGGAATATTCAATAAATTGAGATATATAATTGACATAAAATAATATCCAAATTGTCTTGATTTTCACTCCCATGGAACATAAGAAGAATCATGTACCCCAATAATACCAACGGAACATAAGATATTGAATTGCTCTGTGTTCAACCATTATATGCCATAAAAATGCATGCATACTCAATATTGGCGCCAACATCAGCAACAAAATGTTTGAAAACAAAAAAAACCATCATCTCATCGACATGAAACCTTCCACCAAGAATGCTAACAGGGCCTTGGTTCACTGGTGAGGTTGAAGGAATACTAAACTGTCCATCAGGGTTCAATTCTCACTCTGGTCTTCCAACCAAAATGGCATATTTCAAAAAAGGGATGAAGATGGATGCAAGTTCTGGACGATTTTGGCAGAATAGATACCCCTCAGATCCAAGCACCTAAGCCAAAGATAGCTCGTGTTATGCACCATAGCCTTTCTCAAAGCAAGTTCCCATAAAAATTTTAAAAAATAAAAGCCTAAAACCTTTCACCAAGAAAACAGAGTTAAAACCAACACTCACAATCATTATAAATGATAACCAAGTGAGTTTATTGTATATTCTGGTTATATAACATCAACATTTAGTCAACCTAACTTGGAATAACAAATTTCGGTCTCAATTGGGCCAGTATCCAATTCAACTCATGTATAATCATATAGAAAA
>JASDQU010109655.1:63295-77412 GCA_032191745.1 Picea mariana | reverse complement strand
ATATCATTTGCTTTAGTATATGGATTTGTAGTGGTAAGATAAAACTTTAAAAGATGGAATGGTCCAAATCCTTATGTTAAAGAAGGTGGATTACAACAGAAAATTGGTGTAAATGTGGCTTTACAGTCTTTTACAGGCCACACAAGTCCTATACTCTGTCTGGCAGCACATAATATGGTGGTTACTGCAAAGGAGCACAGAGTAGACAAGTATTGGTATCAAGCAGTATGGATTGTACTATTCGTATGCAGGATTTGGAGGGGGGAAGTGTGTTTTCATTAACTATAGAAGGTTCCTGAGAATGGAAATCCAGATGCATTATTGTTAACTTTAAAGTTCATGACAAAATCCTTTCAGAGATGATAAATCTATGTAAAATTCTATCACATGCATGCAATCTAAGTGACCCATTTACACTAGAGCATATGCTTATTTTCTTCCTACAGTGAAGGAAACATCCTTTTGTTGTCCTCGAGTTCATTCCATTTGGAAAGTTCTAGTAGATATTTTTTTTGCAGATCTGACAGTGGCTCAAGAATGATAGGTTGTTGTAAATTTGCAGGGAGATAAATCAAAAGAACACTGAGTTTTTGGTGAAACAACAGTTTTGAATATAAAAGGTTTCTTTTTGGCCAAAGATAGAGCTTTCACCAGCGCAAAGGGAAAAATTATAACCAGTTGGCTGGTGAAAAGTAGAACTTTCACCAACTAAATAGCAGATCGTAAGGTGAATTAGCTGGTGAAACTACAGAAAGAAATTTTTGGAAAATTAAGCTGAAGCAAAGCGATTTTGGAGTATTTAAAAGGTATGGGAGCATCAAATGATTAACCACCAAATCAAGAAAAACTTAGCATCAAAGATTCGTGGAAGATCCTCAGAATAAAGAGGTCACAAAGGAGGCATCTGATATGGTCTTAGCAGATGACATTTTCAGTTCAATAGTTGCAGCGGTTACTGAAGGTCGTTCCATTTTACAACAACATGAAGGTTTTAATTCGGTACACAATATCCTCAAATATTGGTGAAGTTGCTTCAATATTTCTAATGGCACCTCTAGAAGGAGATGGTCATACACTTGTAAGCTTTCCCCAACTTAGGACATGAGACCAATGTTCCTCTTGGGAAGGGTTTTAGGTGTCTCTTTTCAAAGAAAGATCACATGTTTTCTCCTTCGAAGCCGATCCATGTGATTACTTCTCAACTGGCAAAGATAAAGCTATAACCCTTAATCATTCATTAACAAGGTTTTGAGCCATGGGCTTATAGGAGGAAGAAGATCTCTGATATCTATATTCATCATGGCTAGGCAGCCAATATCCAGATTTGTGGCAATATATATTGGGTTTTGGTACATTTTATTTCAGAGGACCTTGGTGGCTGGCTCGGTCTTCTAATTCAATAGGGATCAGTTATCTTCTAAAAATCTTCTTCCAGAGTCCTTTCAGGGCAATGACATGACTAAACAACTTGCATTGATATGGAGATCGAAACAGAGATGGACATTGGTTCACAAGGTGCAATGATGCTCTTCGAAGAAACTAAGCAGGATGAAGTGTTTGATTCAACACACCAGGGCATCTCAAGACAAATTCATTGTATCTGAAGCTGCTGGAAAATGAAAAGTCAAAGACCTCAAGCTGCCTGCATTACTCTCATTTCAAGGTTGAAGTTATCCTGGAATTTTCAAAACCATGGTTACATATCTCACCATCCTGCCTATGTTCAATAATTTTCTTCTTAATGAAGATATTGCCACAACAGATGCCATGTCAATGTGCAAACAACATTTCCARGGGAGTTTGAAGCAGACATGCTATAGATAAAAAAGATTGGGAAAGACAACAACAAACTTTGGAAAATAGACAGATGATAAATTGTAAAGGCTGAATGACTCCATGACCAATACTAAAGGCACAGGTTCTGCCAAGTTCTTGGAGACCTCGCAGGGAGGTCTCCATCCCAGTTGGAGACATATGTTAGCGATAAAAAATGCACCGGCATTTTTTAAAGAATGATGCCTAATCTTGTAGGGAACATTTGACTAGCTTCCCGAGCTCCAAATGCAGATTTGAAAGCACCATTGGAAATCTTAGGATTTCTGGATGTTGATTGACTATTCAAGCATGTAAAATGGACTCTCCATGACTGAGAAATTTGATTTTAAAAAAATCTATGCTTTCACCAGCTAACTCGTCTTGAATTTTGCTAGTTAGCTGGTGAAAGCCTGTCACGACCAGAATAACTGAATTTTTGCCCAGATCGGGATTTTTTGAGTTTGAATGGTTTGAAACCACTTCAAATGGATAGTTGTTGAATTATAAAGTCTAATTCAAAGGCTAGTTTTGAAGGATAAGGTCAAAAAGAGGTTTTTCAACTACATTTGGCATCTTTTTCAAAGGCAGAATATCAGGGGTTTGAAGACACATCATCCAATTCGAATTTTATCTTTGGAGGACCAAATCAAATAGCCTTGGGAGGCTAAACTGTACTTCATCGGCAATCTAATACTCTTAGAGATCATTAGATAGGATATTTTCCTATTTTGTTTTGATTTTCCATTTTTAGAATTCTAGATCCATTTTTATAGGATCTCATCCTACACTTGTATCTATTTTGATTTAACTATTTTTAGCAAATCTGATCCATCTTTCAAGGATCTAGATTTCATCTTGTAAGGCTATAAAGCCAAAGACATTTGGAGCACCAAAGGGTTCAAAAGGTTGGATACTTTAGCTATGTACTTTGACTCTGATATGTTATATGAATCACAGTCTTCTTTGGTTATTATATATCAGTGTTTTCATATACTCCACTACTCTGTTATTTAATTATGTTCAACTTAGTTATTCAGAACTGTTATCTTCTGGTATAGCTCATGAATATGAATTAAATGTTTCGTTACTGTCTTGTATGACCCTACATCTCTTGAACTTGGTTATCTTGAATGGTATTCTTCACACCTTTTTATCTACTGTAACTGATATCTGGTCTCTCAAAGCACTGGTTTATTTAGATGCATAACAAGTTGTCCTTTTCTTAACCTTCTTAGTTATCCCATTGTTCCACACATACTTTGATTATTAAATTTCTTAAGTTACCAAGCATTCTTAGCCTACAACCCTAAGGAGTTTCTTGGAGTGATAACAAAACCCTTCAAGAATCGTAAGGAAACTCTATTACATTCGGCAGTCGATCAAATCTCATAGAAATCCACGACCATCAAATCACGTAGAAGCCAGATCTAGCACAGAAGAACCCTTCGTGAAGGATCCTGGAATCCTAATCATCCATTCAAAATTAGGGAGTAATCACAAGCATCAGATCAGCTTGGGATCTATCCTGATCTTCAAATCGAAGCCAAGTGGAAGGATAGTGTAATTTTTAGCACTTCGTAATTTCTCCACTTTGGCGGTTACTAGAGACAAGGAATAATCCATGAAATCCTAAAGTCATGAAATAACACCAACCGTCGATTAGGAAGGAGCTTTGAATGAGTTCTCAGCTGTTAGATCAAGATTTAATCTAGAATTAAGCATTGACTATCGATTTGGAATGGAAATGTTGAACCATCAGGTCGTACTAAAGGAAAGAAGGTGGTCAACTCCATTGTTGACCACTCCGGCGATAAGAAGTTCAGAAAAACCAAGAATACCCGAAGGTCGAAGCCCCGAAGTCACAAAATCCAAACAACCATCGAATCGAGGGAAGAACTTTGGGAGAAATATGAATCGTTAGATCAAGCAGTCTAGAGCCATGATCTAGGAAGGGGACATGTGGCAGAAGACAAAGATGACACGTGTCACAATCAGCTGGTGACAAGTGTCAAGGTCACAGTCACTTAGCTAGTTCCACGTCAACAGTGACATCATCAAGCTACGTCACTCGAGGATTATTAATTCAGGGATATCCAAGCTTCTTTTATCAGCTAATCATTGAAGGTCATAATCACGAATTAAATCTAATCATTGATCTATTATGGGATCATTCTTGATTGTTGATCAAGCGTAGTGGAAAGATAGGATAAGTGGGGCCAAAGGCACAAAGTCCCAAAGTAGATAGAAATCATCGGATTGAATTAGGGTAAGATCCAAGGTGGTGGACCTATTCAGTACTTCGGTGATAATTGAAGGATAGGGTAAGCTCAAATTCCTAGATACCCGTAGTGTCGAAGCCCCAGAATCTTGTCAACCGTCAAATCAGAGTTGCGTGGCAATAGTCAACTCTGACATTGACCAACTTTGGAGATAAAGGAATTTGAGTTAATCAAAGGATCTTGGAGTCTAGGAATGTCTAAATGAACAAGGACAGTCCATCTCAACTGAAGATTAAGTCGGAGCCGTCGATCATCTAAAAGAAAAAATTAGTAAAAGTTCAACGAGAAATGTGGTAGTATAGATCTGACCATCCGTCATAAGGTTAGATCAATGATGAAGGTTTAGAAGCGTGGATTAATTTGTGTAGATGTTATCAAGGAGGAGACAACACATTTTTTATCAGGATAATTGGTTGATACCCGGGAAAAGATCAATGGTGGAGCAGAACTTCGTCACTCCGAGGATAGTTAGAATTAAGCAAGAAGCATAAATATCCAGGAGTCCTGAATCTTTGAAGTCCTAGAGTAAATGAAAGTTGTCCATCTCAATGACTAATTAAGTCAGAACCATTGATCGTCAAGGCTTGAAAATGATCTAGAGCCAACAAAGTTGCAGGATCGAAATCTAACTGTCGATCAAAGGAGGAGGAAGATATCAATGGATAAGATCTTATCACATCACAAGTTGCGAAATATTAGACCAGATCGTCGATCTGATAATTTATGGAGTAATTCTATCCATTAGATTAGCTAGCATGAGATGTAACTACTCTAGAAGGTAACACTCCGTAAGATATATCTTCGGCAATAAAAAAAAATTGGTAAAGGATAAAATCTTTGAAGGGTTGAAGCCTAAAGGAGCTTTATATTCTCAGTGGCATCCAACGTGCACGAGAATGAGCATCATTATGTCACCCAACGTGCAACCATTATGAATTCATTAGTCTATTATAAACAAAGGATTGATATTTTAGAAGAAAAATGAAGTATGTTGTGGGATCACAACCTTCCCAAGGACTATTTATCCACAACATCCAATAAAAAGGAATTCTATAACTTTTCTCAAGATGAACTTGGGGAAGATGAAACGGTCCACCAATTGAAGGAACTAATGGACATTGAACAAAATTACTCTTCTCTTTCAAATGTTGGATAGGAGGAAGCAAATAGTCATCATGTATTATGTTAGTTGCTATGTTTTTTGTTTCATTAGGCTTTTAGGTGTGTTTGACTAATAGGCTACTTGTAGGAAAACTTGGAATGTTTTTTATATAGTCCATTGTAAACTTTTTTCTGTAGCATCAGATATTGCTTAGTTTGGCTAATGAAAATCTAAAACAATCTCATGTATATTGTTGTTATCCTAACTAAAACCTTTTGATATGATACAATATTTTTTGTTTTAGTTAATGTGTGTGTGTGTGTGTGTGTGTGTGTGTGTGTGTGTGTGTGTGTGTGTGTGTGTGTGTGTGTGTGTGTGTGTGAGAGAGAGAGAGAGAGTTGGACCCTAAGTATATACATATGAAACATGGAATTGAGCATGTGTCAAACCAATTGAATGGAATTGTATATGTGTATGTATTGGGTTATGTTTAGGGTTGATATTATGCACATGGAACCTGGAGGTGATTGTCGAGTACAATATATACTAGATAATTCGACATAAAATTGTCAACCTGGGGCTCGTAAGCTTTGAGGTGCAAGCACAATATATGCAGGGTGAAAGTAAGATAACCTAATCCAATGGTTGAAAAAGAAACACATGATTGAAATTGAATTGCATGAAATAAACGGAAGCATGAAATTGCATAAATGAAACCTGATTGAGAAAGCATGAAGTTAAACAAAGGAAAAATCATCTATAACATAAATAACAAATGAAAAATGACAAACATATGTGAGCTCACATAAAATCTATATTAATAATTCAAAATAACAACTCTATTATGGAGAAATCAAAATATTTACTCTAAAACATCAACTCTATTACAAAATGATGAAATCCATGACTAACTCATTATATCAAGAGTAAAGACTAACGCTGTTCTTCTTTTTCCTCTTCCTCTTCTCCTTCTTACCCAAATGAGGAAAAAGCCCTCTTATTTATACATGAGTGCTTTGAAAATAAGATAAGCAACTCATAATTACAGATCCACTTTTCTCTCAACCAATTTTCTATAATTACAAAATACTTATCCCTTCAAATCCTCACAAATCCTCTCATGATATTCCTCCTTGAAATTAGCTTGAATAATTATCTCCTTCAAATCTTGAAATGGCGTAGGAAGTATTCGAAAATATTTTTGAATAATCCTTTGAAATATTCCTACACATTTCAAAGCTCACACAACTTTTAGATATTTATGAAAAATATGTTAATTTCCTAATATTTAATCAAGAATTCTCTTAAAATACACAAAAATAAATAAATTGGAAAATAGCAAAGGTAAACCCATTTTATTTATGGAAATGGTATAGTAAATGATTAATGAAGTGATGAATAAGGATCAATGTGAAGGATAATGTATGAAAAGGGAAATAAAATATGGTATTTTTGAGATCCAACACTCCCCCCAACTTAACTTGTTGCATGTCCTCATGCAACGTTGCATGAATTTCTTTCTAAACTTTTGTATTTTTAACTTTGGCTTTGTATGATGGTGGTTTTTAGCAATAAAGCATTCCATGATGTGAGATACATGAGTGGCAACAGTTTTTTTCTTATGGTTGGTTCTTGTGTGACAACCATGAATATGACAAATGTTGGTTCTTGTGTTAACAACATTCATTCATTTACTTGTGTTCTTACTACAATACATAATGTTTTAAAATCATACATGCACCAGAAATGACGAACCATCAATGTATATTAGAAATCCCTTTCGTCATGTTATGAACCATGTCAAAATAGAACAATATCTGGAATCAAAGTGCAATAAAGTGTAGTTTGGAAGAGACATGGTGGTCAGTGGTAAATGAGATGATGACATGTGGAATATGGAATCAAATGGTAATGATATACTTCCCCCCCAACTGAAGATATTTTAGGTTCATGAAAAATGGAAAAGGCAATGTAATCATGGGGAGAGAATTTTCCAAATTCATTCATTTCTAGCATTCAAGGAATTACATGATTACCCTCGAATGGGGTGTTAGTGCAGGACAGGTGTCGTGAGGATGGGAATAGTAACTGTCAACGTGGAAACAACCATGTGACAGGTGCATGCCCCTCCCTACCTCCCACACCATGAGCTTAAAGCTAATTCATTTCTACCAGAGTGCCATTAATCCTAGTGCGCTCAGCTATGGCCTCCTGTCTGTTCGATGGATCCGCCATTACTCTAGTCACCTCTATGCATGTGCGTCCTCCCCTCTCAGTGGTATTCATACCATGAATATCACCAGCATCTTCTCCATCTCTATTATGTTTTGTCAGAGCCATCCTGTGGTCTGCTCCCTCCTCTGGTGCTCATCGGTCACCCTCGCCATTTCCTTGTTCCTCCTTACCTTTGCTCTACTCCAACCATGCCAAGACTACGTGGGAAGTCCAAACGTGGTTTGTCTTGGCAACAAAATCGGTCATGCATGGCAATTCAACCCCCACCTACCCCCACACCCTCGCATATCTCATCACCCTCCTCGCCATCCTCTTTGGAGTAGTTCGCTCATAGTCTCAGTGGTCTTCCTCCTCTCTCCTCACCCTATGCATGTAGAGTTGAATGGTTCAACATCCTAGGGAAATCACGGGGCTTCAACCTAGGGCCAATACCAGACTTGGCCTCCTCTTTGCAACCTACCCTGGTTGTCCCTCCCAATTCACCCAAGAAATCTACTCCTACACCTTCATCGGTGCAATCACCATCGATCCAATCTCCATGTGAAGGTTTTCTCAGCTTCCATGAGAATCATCAGGAGAAGCCCCACTCCTGCTCAGGTTGCGCTACCTGCAAAAAGGTACAAGACGACCTTGAAATTATTCAAGGCATAATGTTCGAGGTTTGAAAAGAGGTGGACGACCTGTGCTTTCGACTAGAATTCTTGGACGGAAAGGGGACGTAAATCATGTAGTTGCTCTCCTCTTTGCATGGTTCATGCCACCCATCAGAAGTGGCACCAAATGTACTAGGGGACACAAAGATGATATTGGTCCCAGCTTAGCATAGGTCTCTAGTGGACGACGCAGCACTATACTTGGCTCCAGCGCTCCAGGCACCCACCTTGGATACGGCGCCACGCTACACACCCACAACTTGAGTTTCACATGTGTCAGACTACATGGCTTGTTGATTGTTTTGTTTATATTTTGTCACTTGTGTTTTCAGTTATAATCTATTATGATTATCCTATGTCGATCCTATAGGGTCTAGAAGCATGGGTGAATCAGTTTCCCGATGGGGTGATTCCACTCCAGATGTTTAATGATGTTATATAACCAGTTTTATGAAATAATTGTTTTGGACCTGGGAGGTTGGCTGAATTGGTTTCCCCGTGGGGAAATTCAGTAACTACAGTCCTCGGATAGACATGTCGATGCTGTAATTTTTTATTTTGAAATGTTTTTTATGGAATACTTACTTACAAAAAAAAAAAAAGGAATTACATGATTAAAGATTAGAAAACAACATACCTCCACTTACCCAAAAATTTGATGAAATATGAAATAGGAATGTGGTTGATGTTGTTATTGGATCATGGATTGTGAAGTGAAGGAACATGAACTTCTTGGTTGTATGAGTCAAAAGATGAAAGTGGAACTATGGTACTCTCAAATGGATGGAAGTATGTTGCTGCAAACTGCTAATGGTGTCATGGAAAAGTATATAGTCTCCACCTGCTACAAAACTTGATGGTACAATTATAGTCATGTGAATAAATGTGTCGATGTCGAGCATGAAAATAATTCATTGGATTAACGGCCATTGATGGATGTCGTTAACCAATGTGATTCAATCTCACCATTGATGTCAATGAGTGCCAAGGTACCTAAGTACATCTTGCAAAGTGTGAATAAATGAGCTGATGTCAAGCCACTTGCAAGATCTAAAGATCAAGGGACATTTATGTATTCCCATGATTTTCAGCAAGAGAACTTTCCATTAAGGCATGAAAGCCTCAAGGTACTCATAAGGACTCTAGTCTCTATCCCAGTGTTAAGAACCAAATATCAATATAGCATAGAAAAACCTTAGAATAAGTACTCAATGCCTTGAAAAAGAGAGAATTCCAGGTAATAAGCCTCTTCGAGGGGGAAACCTCCTTATACCCCACATAAATGTCCAAATACAAGATGATTCAAAATGAAAATGACTCCTTGGTATATATAGGAGACTAGGAGGTACAATTACAACTAATGGACTAAAGCCGACATAAATAAAATAACATTACTAATGTAATATGCCCCAATTAATGGGTAATGAGCCACTATTTAGGGCTTAGCATGCCCCTCCTCTTGAGACAAGTGTTCTTCGCAATGCTTGAGTAAATTTGTATGCTTATGTATAAAAGACTCATCTTCCCAAGTGGAATCTTCATCCGGTAGTTTCCTCCATTTAACAAGATACTCTTAAATGGATCTATTCCTCAGCTGGCGAATTCTTGTGTCAGTGATAGCTTCATGCTCCAATATGATTTTAACTTCCTCGTCAAGTTCTGGAAATATAGTTTGAACTGGGATCTTGTCACCTATAACCTTCTTTAAGCATGAAACATGGAAAACTGGGTGTACTCGAGAAGATGAAGACAACTCCAATTTATATTCCATAGTACCAATATTTTGCAACACCTTATAAGGGCCATAGTACTTTTGTGATAATTTATTATCCTTCTTGGCTTGCTTGAGGGACATCTGTTTGTATGGTTGTAGTCTTAAAAACACCCAATCCCCTGCTTAAAAACTTCTTTCACTACGATGCTGATCTACTTGTTGTTTCATGCGATTATGTGCCATGGTCAGGTTGTCCTTTAAGATTTGGAGAACTTGTTGTTGATGCTCAATGTGATCTTCCACTGCTTGAACATTAGATTTTTATTTTAGAGAAGAAGTGATGGAAGGAGGGTGGTATCCGTAGAATGCCATAAATGGTGCCATTTTTGTTGCAGTATGAAAGGAAGTGTTATACCACCATTCTGCCAAGGGTAACCATTTGAACCTTTGTGTTTGTTTATTAGAGACAAAGCAATGAAGGTAGCCTTCCAAACATTTTTTCACTATCTCGGTTTATCCATCAAATTGAGGATGATAGGATGAGCTATGAGCCAATTGAGTACCCAAACAAGAAAATAATTATGTCCAAAAATGTCCAGTGAAGATGGGATTTATGTCACTTACAATAATCTTTGGGATGCCATGTAGCTTTTGAACTGTCGCCATGAATGCGGTGGCAACTATACTGGCTTTGAAGGGATGAGAGACTGCACAAAAGTGTGCATGTTTGGTGAGTCTATCAACAATCACCATGATGACACTCTTTCCTTCATACTTTGGTAACCCTGTTATGAAATCCATGGAAAACTCCTCCCAGCACTGACTTGGGATGGCTAATGGTTGTAAAAGACCTGGGGTCTTAATTGTTTCCACCTTATTTTGTTGGAAAACCAAACATTCTGCGGCAAACCTTTGAACATCAGTTTTAAGGCCATCCCAAAAAAAATCCTTCTTGACCCTATGGTAGGTTTTCAAAAATCCCTAGTGCCCTCCTATTGGAGAGGTGTGCAATTCCAATAGTACTTTTTGTTTGAGTTGGGAGTTCTTACATAAATATAAGCGATATTTGTACCATAGTGAATCATTTTTCCATGTAAATGTATCTGATGCACTAGAATCCTGTTGCAACCTTTGAATGAGAGTCCACACTTTTTCGTCATTCTTCCATTCATCCCTTACTTCTATTATCCAATCGGGTTGGNACGATTTCAAAATCATAACCCAATATCTTGGTCACCCATTTTTGTTGTTCTTCTGAAGATAGTCTTTGTTCCAAGAAGCATTTAAGACTATCATGATCTATTTTGAACTTGAAGTGCCTACCTATTAGGTAAGGACGTCATTTCTTCAATGCGTGTAGTATTTCCATCATTTCCTTTTCATAAATGGGTTTTTGTAAGTCTTTTCCCTTGAGTGGTCGACTTTCAAAATCCAGGGGCCTTCCTTCTTGCATTAGGACAACACCAATTCCATTTCCCGAGGAATCACAATCCACAATAAAGGTGTTTGTGAAGTCTAGAGTGGTCAAGAAAGGAGCTTTTCACATCACCTAGTCTTTAAGTTGTTCAAAAGATTTAGTTGCCTCTGGAGTCCATGAAAATTCATCCTTCTTAGTTAGTGTTGTTAAAGGTGTTGTTATTCTTCCATAGTGCCGAACAAACTTGCGGTAGTAACCTGTCAAACCCAAAAATCCTCTAATATTATTCAATGTTTTGGGAATTGGCCAGTCCATCATGGCCTTAATCTTGTTAGGGTCTACCTTGACACCTTCATGAGATACAATATGACCCAAATACTCTACCTCATTCACCCCAAAGAAACATTTGGATGGTTTGGCATATACTTGTNAAATTCGTAATGGCCTTCATGAGTTCGGAAAGTTGTTTTTGGGATATCTTCTTCCTTCATTCTAATTTGATGATACCTTGAACGAAGATCCAACTTTGTGAAATAGATTGCTCCATGTAGTTCATCTAACAATTCATCTATGATGGGAATGCGAAACGTATCTTTAATAGTGATCTTGTTGAGCTCTCTATAATATGGACACATATGCCATGAGCCATCTTTCTTGAATACCATTACCACCGATGCAGAGTAAGAACTTTGGCTAGGTCTAATGATGTCAGCCTCTAAAATTTCTTCAACCATGCGCTCAATTTCACTCTTCTGGGCATAAGGGTATCTATATGGCCTGATGTTAGGAGGAACACTCCCAGGAATTAGGTGAATATCATGATCATGATTTCAAGTGGGTGGAAGACCTTTGGGAATATCTTCAAAGACTTTGGAATGATTATCAATGATCCCTTGGAGATCTAGGGGAATAGATGGCTTAGATGTTTGAACATATAGTGAGCACAGTTGCGCAATTACACCTTCATTCCCCTTTTTCAATAATTTTTTCATTCCATTGGAGTTTATCACCTTACTGAGTTTCCCTGTGATACCTATTAACTCAATTTCTTTTCCTTCCAATGAAAATTTTATGAAAAGTTCTTGAAAATTAAAATCCATTGTTCCTAATGATTGCAACCATTGGATTCCTAGTATGACATCAGCACCACCCATGGGTATAGAAATAATTGGACTATTCATTACATATTCCCCCATAGTAAGATTGATCTTATTGCATTTTCCTGAGCAATTGATAGTTCCTCCATTTGCAATCATTACTTGAAACTCTGGTGCTGGATATACAAAGCAATTGAGAGCTTTGGCTAATTTATAGTGAATGAAATTATGAGTACTACCAGAATCAATTAGGACTATTACCTTTTTCTTTTTGATATATCCTTCGATCTTGAGGGTTTGAGGAGTGATAATTCCATCCAATGCATTACACAATATCATGGGAGTCCACTCTTCATAAGAAATCGCGTCTACATTTTCATCTTGAAATGGTTCTTGTTCTTGTTCGTGTTCTTCTTCCTCTTCACAATCTATGTAGAATAATTTATTCTCGCCACACTTATGTCCCTTACTATACTTGTTGTCACAATTAAAGCATAAACCTTTTTCTTTTCTTTCCTCCAATTGTTGAGGTGTCGACCTGGTAGGTTGTGGTGTTTTAGAAGAAGGAACATTATTCTCTCGATATATGTTAGGAGTGGTCCTTCTAGTAGCCATAGCCATATTTTTACTTTCAACATTTCTTGTCACCCTAAATGCATTCTCCAATGATTTGGGTTCCCAAAGACGAACCTCATGTTGAATGGTATCACTTAAAGTTCCTATGAATACATCAATCAAGTGCTCATCTGGAATATTTGTTACCTTTACATTCAATCTTTGGAAGTTCTCAATGTTCTTTGTAACTTAACCCTTTGGCTTGAAATTTATCAATTGGCTAAAGAAGGTATTGCTCCTTGTATCCTCATAGTGTGCTATCATTTCTTCCATGAAAATTGTCCAAGTGAGGAGTGATTTGCGAGAAAACAGCCATCGATACCACACAAATTGATTGGTTTCTAAATATAAAGAAGCAATATGTACCTTTTGTGTACGTGGCACATTATGTAGATCAAAAAATTGCTCCATCTGAAGTATCCATGTGATTGGGTCTTTTCCATCAAACTTCCTCATATCGATATTAGGAAAGTGGTTGGTCTTCAACCCAAAGTTAGATTTTCTCCATTCTTGATTCATCTTCCTTGTGTCCTCATCATGAATTTCATGGGATACATTTTCACTTTCAGGTGTCCTCTCTATTATAATTTTTTTCAATCATCTCATGATCTCCCCTTTTAAACCATCCATCTTAGTATTTATTGTGTAGTGTCCCCAAGGCCAAGCCCCGTTGCAGATCATGTTATATGCAAAGAATTGTAAATGTGTTCTATAGGCTGGTGAGCCAAGTTTTGTATAAGATGTAGGCTTATGTGTTTTGTTAGGCCAGGGAGCCTAAGTGTTGAAGGCCAGGAGCCTGTTGATGTACTTGTATGTATACAAATCAATTAATAAAATATAAACACCGCCAGTGCAGACCGACCACGAGGAATGAGTGATGGGGGACTGAGCGTCCACAGAATGGGCAAGGAACTAGGGGATGGAAGGTGGGAAAGGGGCTGAGTGATGAGCCTAGGGGATAAGCCTAGGGGGCTTAGGCCTGAAATAATATTTTAATATTATTTCCTAAAAATCTATGTGCACATTATTTTATCCTAAGTCCTTTTGGAAGGACCCGTGATTTCCCAAGTGGTGGGAGGAAGGCGTACGGATGGAACGCATGCAGTTCCCAGGGTGACAAGTGTCAACCCTGGTGCATGCAAATAAAACAGAGGCAGTAAGCCGTGAGGGGGGTTCTCAGCCATTCGATC
>JASDQU010109655.1:46733-58249 GCA_032191745.1 Picea mariana | reverse complement strand
CTTAAGAACCACTTGTATTTCCTACGTGTATGAATCCCTCAACTGCGGGTTTATGCACGTAATGACAGATCTCTGTGGCTTAAAGACGTCGGAATACATCTCTACCCTGAAAAAAAATACCCACAATTTCTGCCAAGGAAAGTGCTCTGATACCACTTGCAAGATACCAGATATATAAAATATGCAGAACAGAAATAAAATGCTAGAAATGACAGAATAACAGTAAAATATTAAGCATAATCTTCACAATACACAGAAATGATATACGAATAGCAATAGAAATAGCACTTTGATTCAGAAAGAAATGTTCACAGGCCTCTTCAAGGGGGCAACCTCCAATCGAGTAGCACTTTGTTACAATAATCTCCCAGCTAGGGTTTTCATACCCTCGACCCTTATTTATACTAAATATGTCTATTAAGAGAAGCATCTAGAGAAAGATCCTTCTAGAAGCGGAATCTTCTATTAGGTCTTCTTGCATCCGCCTTATTCTAATTTATTGAAAGGCCTTATTAATATTGACCTTTATTACATCCAAATACATTGATCTACCTATGTGCAGGTTAGGACCTTAACAACGGTTGTGACATTGTACTAGGTGTAGACTGGCTAAGGAATTTGGGTCCCATTCTCATGGATTTTAAGGAATTAACCATGCAATTTGACTAGGAGGACCACCAATGTAAGTTCCAAGGCACCACCACCGGTTCGCCTGAGATCATTAGTTCCGATCGCATGGAAAATCTGCTCAAAAAGGGTCATTCTTGTGCTATTGCTCAACTCCATGCCATACAAGCAACATAAACAACCTCGGTGCTGCAAGACCTCCAAGCCATCCTTTCTAAACATCAAATAGTCTTTTCCACTCCCCAGGGACTCCCTCCTTCACATGGTGTTCATGATCATTCCATTCCCCTTGTACCTGGAAGCCTTCCTCCCAATATTCGTCCATATCGTCACCCCTTTTCCCAAAAAAATGAAATTGAGAAAATGGTCCAAGAACTCCTTAATGCAGGCGTTATCTACCCTAGTATGAGCCCCTACTCTTCTCCCATGGTCATGGTCCTGAAGAAAGAAGGTTCTTGGCGAATGTGTCCTAACTTCTGTGCCCTCAACAAACTTACCATTAAAGACAAATTTCCCATTCCTGTCATTGATGACCTCCTGGATGAACTGAGTGGCACCCAATTCTTTACTAAACTTGATATTTGTTCGGGCTACCACTAGATACGTATGAAAGAGGAAGGCATTCCCAAGACTTCCTTTAGAACTCATGAGGGCCACTATGAGTTTTTGGTCATGCCCTTTGGCTTGTGTAATGCCCCCTCCACCTTCCAAAGCCTCATGAATCATGTTTTTCGTCATTTTCTTGATCATTTTGTCTTAGTTTTATTTGATGATATCCTCATCTATAGCAAGACCTAGAAAAAACATCTTTCTCATGTGGATCGAGTTCTCCATCTACTCTCTCAGCACCAACTTTTCCTAAAACAGTGTAAATGTGCTTTTGGCGCCTCAGAAGTAGAGTACTTGGGTCATCTGGTTGACAAAGATAGCATCAGGGTGGATCCTAAAAATATTGAAGCTATGCAAGACTGGCCTCACCCAAAGAATCTCAAAAGATTGCATGGATTTCTGGGCTTAACAGGTTATTATTGCAAGTTTGTTAAGAATTATGGAAAGATTGAAACACCTCTCGTTGCTCTCCTAAAAATGAATTCTTTCACTTGGACTCCAGCTGCTTCTCAATCCTTTCAAACCTTGAAGATGACCATGTGCACCACTCCAGTCCTGGCCCTTCCTGATTTCACAAAGACCTTTTTCTTGGAATGTGATGCTTCAAGGAAAGGAATTGGTGTTGTCCTTATGCAAGAGGGTCGGCCTTTGGCCTTTACCAGCAAGAAACTATCTAAAATAAATATGGGCAAATCTATCTATGAAAAGGAAATGTTGGCTATTCTGCATGTCGTTGATTTGTGGTGCCCTTATCTATTGGGGCAATGCTTCCAAATTAAGATAGACCATCAAAGCCTCAAGTATTTTTTGGAACAATGCATTTCCTCCCCGGAGCAACAAAAATGGGTAACTAAGCCATTTGGCTATGATTATGAGATCATTTACAAGAAAGGCAAAGAAAATGTGGTTGTGGATGCACTTTCCCACAAATATGAAGATGAAGGATCCCTTTTTTCTCTATCCTTCATTATACCAGATTGGCTCCAAGCTATTCGCCAGGAATGGCTACAAGATCCCAAAAGTTCGCAGTTGATCCAACAATTGCATTCCAGTGCTCCGACTCCCCCAGGCTACTCTTGGCTCCATGATGAGCTTCGATACAAAGGTCGTTTGTATTTAAGTAAACAATCAAATCTTAAATCCATGGTACTTTCTGAGCTTCATGCTACACCGACAGTGGGGCACTCAGGGTTCACGAAAACCTATGACAGGGTCAAACGTTCTTTTTTCTGGGATGGTATGAAATAGGGCATTCGTACTTTTGTCATTGAATGTGATGTATTTCAATGCAACAAGGGAGAAACAGTCAAATCCCTGGTCACACTACAACCACTCCCGATTCCACCTGCTATTTGGAAGGACATCTCTATGGATTTTATTACAGGCTTATCCAAATCGGGAAATAAATCAATCATCATGGTGGTTGTTGATCGCCTTTCCAAGTATGCTCATTTCTGCCTCTTCAACACCCGTTTACAACATCTATGGTGGTTCAAATTTTCATGGATCAAGTATTCAAGCTTCATGGCATGCCACACTCTATTGTTTCTGATCGCGACCCAACTTTCACAAGAAATTTTTGGCAAGAACTGTTCAAGCTACAAGGCACCCAATTGCATCTCAGTACAACCTATCATCCCTAGACTGATGGTCAAACAAAAGTTGTCAACAAGTGTTTGGAAACATATTTGAGGTGTTTTTCCTCAGAAAATAAAAATCAGTGGGCTCAATGGTTACCCCTAGCTGAATGGTGGTACAACACTTCATACCATATAGCTACACACATGACTCCTTTTGAAGCAGTATATGGACAGAAGCCACCTTCAGTTCTCTCATACTTACCTAGTGTCTCGAAGGTCTAGGCGGTTGACCAAACACTTATAGTTCGAGAGGCTATTCTCCATACCCTCAAAGAGTATTTGGTCATGGCACAGAATTGCATGAAGCAACAAGCAGATCAAGGTCACTCTAAACGTCAATTTGAAGAAGGGGATCAGGTGTTTCTTCGCCTGCAACCTTACAAGCAGAATTCCCTCAAGTTCGAGCATTGTCAGAAGCTAGAACCCAAGTTTTATGGCCCTTATACAGTTCTCAAGCGTGTGGGACAGGTGGCCTATCAGTTAGCTTTACCCAGACATTCGAAGCTACATCCTGTTTTTCATGTTTCGTGCTTAAAGAAGGTGATCGAAACTAAGTGCCAAATTCAAACCAACCTTCCCGAGTTAGCCGAAGAAGGATCCATTTGGCTACATCCACAAGCAGTTTTGGACCAGCATAAGCATCGCCTGCGTCAGAGAACCATCAAGGAAGTGTTTATCCAGTGGAAAGATACAACTCCAGCAGATGCCACTTGGGAACCAGCTACCATTCTACAGCAATTTCCACATCTCAATCCTTGAGGACAAGGTTGTTTTTAAGGGGGAGGACATGTTAGGGTCCTAACCCGCACATAGGTAGAACAATATATTCAGATGTAATAAAGGTCAATATTAATAAGGCCTTGCAATAAAATAGAATAAGTCAGATGTAAGAAGACCTAATAGAAGCTTCCGCTTCTAGAAGGATCTTTCTCTAGATGCTTCTTTTGATAGACATATTTAGTATAAATAGGATTCGAGGGTATGAGAACCCTATCTTGGATATTATTGTAATAGAGCTCTGCTCAACTGGAGTTTTCCCTCTTGAAGAGGCCCGTTAACATTGCTTTTATAATCAAAGTGTTATTTCTATTGTTATTCTTATATCATTTCAATGTTATTGTGGTGAATGTTATGGCTATATTGTTGTTATTCTTCCATTTCTAGCATTTTATTTATGTTCTGCATACTTTTTATATCTGATATATTACAAATAGACCCTTCAAAATAGAGTCAGCTATGTATCCATAGCATTATCCAGTCCATGCAAGTACAAATATTTCCATACATCTCATTTATCCTGATAATCATACCATTCCTTTGAGCATGTATGTGTTTGTGTGTGTGTGAGTGTGTGTGAGTGTGTATCTCATTTATCTGGATAATCATACCATGCCTTTGAGCATATGTGTGTGTGTGTGTGTGTGTGTATCTGTGCATCGCTTAAACATTTCTATATAATTCTTATTCACATTTTTTTTATCTTAATATCATCCTTCTTTGGTGAGAGATTACAATCAATCACTTGACAAGTCTCATAGGTATATTCATAACTATGTTGCCCTCTTTTCATGGAAAAACCAACAAGAAACCACTGTTTCCTTTCTTCTACAAAAGCATTCCACGATTCATAAAATATAAGTAGGTAATTACAACATTACCTAGAGAAGTAAAATGCCAACCTCTATCTCTCTTCATGCCTCAATTCACTTTTGGTCAGTATACCTTTATCAAGGGAATCCTTTCCTAAGTTCCCTCTTGTTGCTACATAAGTATACTAAGCCATACTTGTATGGCTATCATCCACTTCTAGAGGTCATTCTGACCCATTGATCATCTAGAAATACCCCAACACTTCCTTTACCAGACTTTCTAAATCAACATCTCATTAATCATTTTGCCTTATCCTCATAAGGTTGTATACAACCAACATCATCAACATTATTTTTCCTGTTGATATTAGGTTAGTGTCAACTAAAATGTCCCATCAACAGACCATACTTTACAACCAACCACAAGTTATAATAAGTTTGTATATGTAGGTTATATACATGCTTAATCATTACCATATGCATTACAACATATCTCGTGCACCAAACATTTTACCCATGGCTTCAGTGTAGATGTATTCTAGTTGTCTTCCTTTTGCATTCCCATGCATAGACATGCCTTTAGGCTAATAGGAGTATACATTTTCTTTAATACAACCATGAGCTTATAAACTTGCTCATATGCCCATATTACTCTACCTCTTTTATGAGGACTAGCAACAATCCAAAGGACGCCTTTATACTTTTCCTTAAATGGATATCCCAACACTAGGTTTCATTCATTATAAGTCAAGTAAATTGACCTTACAACTTTCCCATCGGTCATCTAAACATGAGGAATTATATATAAATGGATTAGTCTTTTTTATTTAAACAAAGTTACCAACTTAACGAGAAATCTCTAAAGTTCTCATTTTTTTAGAGGCCACATTTTTACCCCTGTTTCAAAAAGTGGTGCTACCAGTAGCACCCTTTTTTGGAGGTGGTTAAAATTGTGAATTGTTTAAAATCATAACCTTGAAATTGTAGACAGAACCCTCACATTGACCTCAAATCAAAAAGTGATGCTACTAGTAACAACACTTTTTTTTAAAACTTAAAACTATGAGATAATTGAAATTGTGGCCTTGACCACTGACACCATCGCAAACAAAAAATTTGAAAATGTTATTACTTGATAATTTATTTACTAACTAATTTTTTTTTCACAATTTGCATTAAGAAAAGAAATAAATAAAAAAAAAAAACAACCGTAAACAATTTATTTGTTTTTAAGAAGAAAGAAAAAAACAATTTTCTTTTAGAAAGAAATGAAAAAAAAAAAATTAAATAAACGCAAATGAAAATTTTTTAATAAAAAATTTCAAAAAAAAATAAATTTAATTAAAAAAAKATGGCATTTAAACATAGTTGCATGGGAACCGCTCCAGACATTTCCAACATCTTTGAAACTCATTCCCTAAGTTTTGGGAGCTTGGGAACTGGTTGGGAACGTCCCCAATTGGTTGGGAACTCTTTTGGGAACTTGAGAGCTTTTTGGGAGCTTCAATTTTAACGAAATGGGCGCTTGGGAACCAGTTTACTAAACGAAGAGCTTTAAATTAGAATTATATTAAATTAAAATGTAAATATATTTATTCCGTTATTACAAATACACAATTTCTTACAAATATTTTCATTATATTTATTCAAAATATCACTATAAAACTAAGACTAAACTAGAGGTAAATATTATTTCAATTTTTTTTTATTTGTAAATAAAAAAGTATTAATTCCTCATAAAACAGTTGTGATTGTACGTGTCATATCAAGTTCCTGGGTCTTCCACATGTTTCGTCAAACTAGTGGATACCAAAATAGGTGGCACCCTATTGTTCCGGTAACCAAAAAGAAAAGCCACCACCCGTTTCGTCAAACAATTGCAAACCAGAGCAAGTGGCAAAAGAGTAATGAGGCAGACCTGTCTAACATGCAACAAGAAGATTGAACAACAAATCTGGACAGAGCACAAAACATGAAAGTTGAACAGTAGTACAAAAAATCCTCGTGTTTTGCAGAGGAGGTGCAGAGAGCCTAAGAACTTTAAACATTAAAAGAGCTATTAAAACCTGCCATCTAGAGAGCCGTCATGAGGGGTGAAGACGTAAGGTTGTGCATAGGTTGGGCATCTCTGTTGATTTTGCGACGTGCGTGCACGAGAAGGCATCGAATAGGATGTCAAGTATGCTGCTGAGAAGAGCATTTTTGTGGAGCTGCTCCTTCATGTCCCTCTGCATCTTGAAGATGAGCTCCAGATGTTCTGGCGCTAGGAGGCAAGGTGAGTACAACTCTTGGTCCATGGATGAGGTGGGCGGAGGAGGCTCAATCGGGCGGTCATCCCAAGGAATTTCTTCTTGAACTATACAAGTCACCTCCTCCATGGTTACAGCAGTAGCAGTTTCAGGGAGACTGGTGCTAGGCCGGTCTTGGTGGTCCGGAACTGTGTATAGGAGGGAGTCTAGCAGAACCCTAATTGGTTCCACTGGAATTTCCTCCTCTACATAAGCCATGGGAGGCAAATTTGGCTCCTTATTCCCTCGAATCAATGGGGTAGAAGAAGCATGTGCTAGCTTTCAAAGGTGTCTTTGCCTGGCTGCATAGAAATACCAAGAGGGACCCCTCTTGGGCTTTCCACACTCTCGGGGCATGGAAGAGAAGCAAAGTCAGACAAAACTTAGCAAAAGAGCATGCAGAGCCGGAGGACTGAGCGGAGCAAAGCACAAATGTGAAAACGGGGCTGAATGAAACAAGCCATAACTAACCTAGATGAAATGGAGAAGCGCCAGGGGTGTTGAGGTGACCTTGCACACGCCTCCCATACCCATCAGCGTCCCTCTTCCATGGCGCACCAAGAGCTCCATTAAACCTACGCGAGGGAACTATCCAACCTGCTAAGGAGTGCGATAAATTCTTTCCTCCATCCAAGAATTGAAGGCTAAATAGCTTAGGCTACATGTTAGTTGCATGGCACCTCCTCCAAGGATATTATTTTTAAAATTAGTAAAGTAAAAAAACTTAATAATACTCACTTTATAGTTGTGGATATGAAAAACTTTTAATGCATATATATATTCCTTAAGCCCAAACTAAACATGAAAGTCTAATAAATCAATACCCTATACCCTATCCACGACAAGCATTTGTTTCACTCTGTAGTTGATATCAACCAACCAATCATTGACTTTTATTGTATTTTCATATTAGAAGAGTAGTATTATTTTGTTTTTTCCAATAAAAAAAGAATAATGCTTCAAATTTACAAAGATGTTTAAAATTTATATATGTAAAGTTTAATTTTAAAAAGATGTTATTGAAATAAGATTTAAAATGTATCAATATCTCTATACATTATAATCTAAAGTATCAGTGTAATCTAAAATATTTTTATATTTTTTTAAAAACTCATACAACATAGCTTGTACACACAAAATAGAAATTAAAACAAATAAATAAAACTAAATCAAAATTTATTAAAAACAATTAATACTATAAATATTAATAACAAACATTTAAAAAATTAAAAAGTCAAATAATACTATAAATATTAATAACAAACATTAAAAAAATTAAAAAGTAAAATAGATTAGAAAACAAAACATTTAAAAAAAAATAAAAATTAATACATAAAATAAACATAACAATATTAAAATTAAAATTAAAAACAAACTAAATTTTAATTAAAACCAAAAAAAAATACAAAAATACAAACTACAATTTATTTAGAATTAAAAAAACTAAAAAATAGACCATCTAAAATTTAATTATTATTATAAAACTTTAAAAATAAAATAAAAATCACGTGAATTTGGAATCACCCCCGTCATGCCGGGTATCGCGGCCTCCCAAGTCTATTTTATATTTTTTAAAAGTTTTTAAATAATAATTAAAATTTAGAATGTGAATTGAAGCGATTTCAAATTCGCATGAGTTGAAGTTTAGTTTTTTTCAAGTCTTTTAATAATAATTAAATTTTAGATTGTGAATTGAAGTTTAGTTTATTTCTTTAAAAAATTTAATAATAATTAAATATTAGATTATGAAATGAAGTTTAGTTTATTTTTTAAAGTTTTTTAATAATAATTAAATTTTAGATCCCAGGACCAGCGGGGTATGGTGCAGTGCTTCGAAACCCTGAGGGGGAAATCCTAGCTTTAGACACAGGATACATTGGAGACTCTACCAACAATGTAGCCGAGCTAACAGGACTCCTGAGAGGACTACAAACAGCAATCGCCAAAGGGCACCAAAGGATAATCCTAGAAGGGGATTCGCAAATCATCATCAGATTAACCACCAGAATCCTCCATGGCTGCAATCCTGACAAAATTACACCGAGCTGGCGACTGCATGGCCTACTCGCTGACTTTGGCCATCACCTTCAACCCCATCTCAGTATCATCACCTCCCATATCAAAAGAGAAGCAAATAAAGTGGCTGAAAGACTAGCTAACGAGGCAATTGAAAAGGGCGAGGAACACGTAAGCTGGGAAGGCCCAGGATCACCAGCTCCAGTAATCCTCTCTCGTTGTCAAGCCTTGGCCATCAGTGATCTTCACTCCCCGGATGGGGTGACACGCGGAGCGATAATGCCATGCGAGAATGCACCAGGACGCGATTCAATGCATTGACTGGCCATTACACCACGGCCATTAACCTCGCATGAGTCCGCGCAGCAACTTTGATATGAAGAGGCCCCTCGCGCAAGGGAAGGGTACCACAGACATGACGAGGCCCCTGCGCATTTACAACCAGCCTTTAATGGTGCTAATTACGGCAATTGATATGGCTCTCGCGCTCATTTGTTTTGGCGATCATTTGTTTCGGGAGGCTTCCGGCTCGCAGACACACCAGAGCAGTAGCGACCTCTCTCCCACCCCCCTGTCACAGCAGCTGCACTCGGCACACTCACCGTTCCTCCAAGGCAATCCGATAAGCAACAGTGTCATTTGGACTTCTCGTTACATTCTCGCCATGCCATGCATCCGAGGGAAACCGCGTCGTGGTGCGACCTGGTATGCAGCAGCGTCGCGGTGCAAACAGAAGGCGCAACTTGAGGCAGCTCTGGTGATCGTAGCAAGACGGAGGAAGCGTAGACCACGTACGCCTCTTACGGCATGCGTGGTGGAGGAGGTTGTCCCAGAAGAAGGACCTGAGAACTTGGACATGGCACCGAGAAATTGGCAGCCGAGTACTAGCTCCAACCCTGATACCACGAGGCAGACTGAAAGCTAGGTGTTCGTCCCTGCAACAGAAAGCACAGAAGTGCCTTACTCCCCCTGCTACATTATCGAGGAAGCTCCCCCCGAGCCCACCGTGGATGTAGGGAACACTGACCACGCTCAACAAGAGAACAGGGTACAGGTAGCAGCGACCAACGCCAGCGAGGATTTCATGGGAAGCAACCATCCACACCAGCCACCTCTAGCCGACTGGACACACCTCGACCTGGTTTTCAAGATAAGGGAAAGGCTAGACGATCAAATCTTCCGGCTCAAACGCATGGACCAACGGCTGGACATGTTCTTTGCCGCCCACTCCAGAGCATCTGCAAAGAAGCAATGTCCAACCTGCGCGAGACCCTACTCTTTCCCGGCGAGATGGAGGCACTCCGAGGTCTAAGGCAAACAGCTGGATACAAAGGTCATGCAATGCTCAACACTTGGCACTCGTTTTGGTGTTGTTATTTCATTTCATGCTTTAGTATAGCTAGATACCAGGTTATTTTAGGGCTAGCTAGCAAAAACAGTTTAAAGTCTGCAACTGTAAGTCCTGGTTTCCTACGGGCAGGATGCCCCACCGTCAATTCTGTTAATTTTGATCACTCTGCACATTTGGTGATAGTTGGACATGGATGCCCAGCTGTCCTGGTTTCCTGCTTAGGCAGGACAGCTGGCATCACTTATAGTTTTTGTATTTTGACTCCTCTGGATATAGTAATATAACAGGTATCGCCTCTTTTTATTTAAAAAAAATAATAATTAAATTTTAGATTATATATTTTATATTTTTTTAATTTTAAATAAATTGTAGAGTGTATATTTTTTTTTCTTTTTAGTTTTAATTAAATTTTAGTTTGTTTTTTTTTAAGCTTTTTAATTTTAATATGGTTTTGTTTATTTTATGTATTCAATTTTTTTGTTTTAAATGTTTTGAATAATGTTTTGTTATCTTTAATGTATTTGATTTTTTTAATTTTATTATTTTTAATTTTAAATGTTTGTTATTAATATTTAGAGTTTTAAATGTTTTTATGATGATAATGATGATGATTAACGTTCACTAAGATCTAATTGGTCTATCGGACCTTAAGAGGGTAAGTGATTACTTGTGATTCTTTAGAATTTTGTTTCTGTGCTCGAAAAGCATTAAGAGAAGCTTTCCAAGATCACCATACTTTTGTTGAGTTAAGAGGTTAGGAAGGTTGGTAGTGTGATCAATATTTTGAAAATGGGAGATAATATGGGTATAGGTTGGACAATCTAAGAGAAAGTGTTTTTCATCTTCAACCTTCTTAGTGTCACAAAGGTGACACACTCTTTCATCCCATGACGTTTTAGGAATTGACCAACGCCCAATTTCACTATGGAGCTCCTGAGAATTTGTTCTTATCTTAGCAATGCTTATTTTTTTCTTTGCACTTGGCAAAACAGATAGATAATTTTGATCTTCTAGATTAGGGTTGATTACATCTTTATAATACCTTAATTTTCTTTTTTCCTCTAACTCTTTATCACACCACATTTTTTCCTTAAATTTTGTTTTGACATTTTTTTAATAGTATTTTTATTCTGCAAAATGGTTTCTTCCATGATTCCCCAATAGTTTAGCCAAGACCGGGCGTCTTTATGCCATCCTCGCTTGAGTCAATGGTGGTTATGACTTGATTTTGAAGCAATTTTAGGTAGCCTCTTGTCTTCCATGTTGTTTGTGTTCTTATACATTAGGTATCTAGTCATAGCCATGCTTTCAATGGGGGAGAGGCTTGTTTCTATGAGGAGGATGGGATAGGGCATATTTCCTTTAATTTTGAGATTATAGGTTATAAAATTCTTTT
>JASDQU010109654.1:9623-21711 GCA_032191745.1 Picea mariana | reverse complement strand
TTTAAACATTGAAATCTGCAATAGGTAGATTTATTTCCTGTAATTCAAGTTAGAACTTCAGTTTGTTCAAGGCAAAGTGTGATTAATATGTTTTTACTACAACTCTAGGTTGCTTTTGAGATTGAGCATATATAGTGCATGATTACCTTTGAAATAATAGACTTCCCTGGGTTGACAATTTATGTAGCACTTGATTGTTTAGTTAACTAAGAAAGTATAGTGACCAACACAAGGTTGCAAGAGTATATGCTAGATCGTGTGATGTTTGTCAACGCATGGGCAAGCCATCACACCGAGACAAACTACTACTACAACCATTTAGATATCTACAAGCATTTGAGAAATGGGCAGTTGACTTCATTGGACCAATCAAACCCATAGCCAAACATTCAAAATCTAGGTACATCATTACCGTGACTGACTACCTTACCCATTGGGCAGAAGTAGCAGCTGTACAGGATTGTTCGACAAATACTTCCGCTAGGTTCATTTTTGAGAATATCATTACTCGATTTAGATGTCCAAGGAGCCTAACCAACGATCAGGGAGCTCATTTTATTAGCAACACTATAACAACACTTAAAGAAGAATTTTTTATTCAACATCACAAGAGCAGTCCATACCACCCACAGGCCAATGGAACAGTCAAAGCCTTGAACAAGATCCTAGAAAGGGCACTAACAAAGGTCTGTTGCACAAACCGGGAGGACTAGGATGACCGAGTTCCAGCTGTACTATGGGCTTACAGGACAACCACAAAGAAACTCTATAGGTACACACCGTTCCAGTTGGTTTATGGGAGAGAGGCAGTGGTGCCTGTAGAGTTCATCACTCCAAGTTTGTATATTGCACAAGTCACACACATGACAGAAGAGGAATCCATTGTGTAGATACTTACAGAACTACAAGAACTTGAGTAGACCATATTTCTAGCAAACTTTCATCAGTCAGTAGAAAAATCAAGACAAAAATATTGGCATGACAGGCACATTAAGAACAAGGTATTCACGTAAGTAGACAAGGTGCTACTCTACGATAGCCAGTACCAGAAGCATCCTGGAAAGCTGTGTATGCACTAGCTGGGACCATTCATGATTGCGAAGATCCGACCATCGGGAGCAGTCTGACTCACACAACTGGATGGTCTTCTGTGACCAAGACGGGTGAATGGCGCTCGCCTGAAGCCCTAACTATCTCAAAAATGAGGAAGAGGGACTGTTGCTCTAGTCCAAAAGAGCTTGTACAATAGTTATATTTGATTTTTTTGAATTTTTTGTAAGTTGAGTAATAAAGTCAATATGCGTGGTGTTGCGCCATGACACATAGTTCATTTTTTGATTAAGTGTTGTTTGATACAAAACTAATGACTCAACAGTGCATGATCCAAAGATTAAGAGAATCCATTAATGAAAGTCATTAAGATGACAGGGACAACCTCTGTGGCCGGAGAAAGGATGAATCTGAATATGATCTGAATCCATATGCCACACAAGCCTAGTTTAGTCACAACCTTTATTGCCATTGCGGTACCACGTCTGAAGTCCATTAAGACATAAAGCCGTGTTATGAAAATATTCCATCGAAGTTCATGCCCAGATACCCAACTATCAAACAGAAAGGTATGAAATTAGCCACATCCCTATTCCACTCATGAAAATAAGTAAATGCCAGAATCGCCCAATAGGATTTACCCTGTTAAATTGTCCCGTTGGACAAATAAGATCCTGTTGCGTCAATACAGTCATGATGAACAATAGCTATTGCTAAACTTACGTGTCAAGCCAAGTATAAGGCCCTAAGAAATCACCCGAGAATGCATCATTTCCAAAATAAGCATATCCATTTACGAATTCAGTAGAGTGAACCAATTAGTACCATTGTGAAATTTTTCATCCTTAGTTGGCCGCAGAAGCTTGAATGCTGAGAGCCACAACTAGCTGAAGTGCCATGGTGAAAGAAGTGGTACCAGATGAACCCTATGAACCCCAGGTCGATTTCGTGGGCAATCTAAAGGGGAAAGTGGAGCATGTTAAGCTCCTTAACCTTGACCTCGCAGATTCTGTCTTGTTCCCACAGATGCACACAAATGTATTTTGGGAGATGGCCTAAAATGGAATCAGAGGTATGCAATTTATGCCAAAAGAAGACTTCATCAACATTTTCAATTTGACCATCATGAACCTGAGAGACCTACCATTCTTTGGTACCATGTGTGAGATTGTGTGGTGCATGAAGTTTCTGATAAGTAGGGTGCATGATATAAGTCTATGGTTAGACAAGTGGTATCCAATCCATGCAAAAGACATCCAACAACTTACTGGACTATCCTCCCAAGGAGAGGATGTGTCGAAAGGATTCCAGGGTCCCATTAAGAATGAGAAAAATAAAGGCGAGATTAGCCTGTATGAGAAATTCAACACAAAGAGGGGAGGATTCACAACAATAATTGAACCAATACTATCTGAGATAGTCCAGACTGACTGCTACATCATAGCCAGCAAGGTTATGAGATCATACTACAAGGGAGAATGCACTCTAGATGCATTATCAGTCGCTGAATTTTGCGCCAATGGAGCAGTGTTCAATTGGTGTAGTTACCTGCTAGAGGAACTACTAGTGGCATGTGAGGAGGCACAGGAGAAGGGAGGGACCTTAACCTATGGATACCTACTTGTGGCATTTGCAATGTTCAAATGGAAGCCATCTATGGGAAGGCAACTGGAAATAATAGATAAGGGCCACATGGAAAAAATGTTCAAGCCATGGTAGTCTAGACTAGAGTTGGAGAATACAACCTTCAACGCCACAACATTTGCTAAGTGGTACAACGACTTGATAGACACAACACAGAAGTTGCACATCCCACAAGAGATTCTAAACTAAAATATGAGAAATATTGCCTTCATCATGAACCGACACCATACATTTGTCTGGACAAGACATGTCAACATGGAACATTTCCACACAAGGATGCTACCGTTCTATCTAGACGAGGAGGTCTTTGATAGGGAAGTCATGTCATGGCCAGGAGTCAAATGCACTCCGTGCAAGTTGGGGATGCATTACACATTTCCTGTGGAGCTGCTGAAGAAAAAATAAAATGAAGCAGGAGAAGGATCGAGCTTAGGCCGAGAGCCAAAGAAGTCAGATACTTCGGTACACTTAGACTTTGAGGAGGAAAAATAGATACATCAGTTAGAGCAAAGGAAAATACCAACCCTCCATCAGATGCCAGATGATTCCATGTTGTCAGGTGTGGATGTTGACCATATCTTGGGTGTTGTGTTCAGTACCGAACCATTGGTGAAGAGGCCCAGAACTGGGGTCTCACTGAACAAACCTCTGAACCCCCAACCCCTTGCATCAGCCGCCACCCGCACTTGCGCAGCAGCCAAAGCCACCAATATCATTGATATTCACGATGACTCAGAGCCTGAAACACTTCCATCCACATTTGTCACTGAGCATCCCCCATCACCTCCACCACCCCAATCACCAAACCCCGCCACCACCAGTCCACCCTAGACCACAACCCCAAAGCCGATGTAGCTTGATCAACCAGAAATAGTGGAGCGAGGACTCCCAGGAATAACCCAAGAGTTATCCAAACCAAAATCAAAAGTTTCTGGTCCATACCCCAAAGCATCAGAGACGAGCATGAAGCTGAATGATCCAAATCCAGACAACCAGAAACAACATCCTGAGTCTTCATTGCAAGAAAATGACGCCCGAACTAGAGAGGAGATGGAAGTTGAAAGAAACCAACAAATTACCTCACTAGCCAAGGGTGAGGGTGCCCAGGAAATCAAGGTGCATGAAGTAGAAGCAACGAAAGAGGCAGAGATACCAGATGCTCAGAATGAACCAAAATCAACAACCGGGAAGGATACGACATCCGTGCGAGCACAAATGGAGTAGGTCCTCCAAAACCCTCAACAATGCACCGAATTGATGCATTATTAGTCGTTGACTTTTGCACCAATGGAGAAGTGTTCAATTGGTGTAGTTACCTGCTAGAGGAACTACTAGTGGCATGCAAGGAGGCATAGGAGAAGGGAGGGACCTTAACCTATGGATACCTGCTTGTGGCATTTGCAATGTTCAAATGGAAGCCACCTATGGGAAGACAATTGGAAATACCAAATAAGGGCCACATGGAAAAAATGTTCAAGCCATGGTAGTCCAGACCAGAGTCGGAGAATACAACCTTCAATGCAACAACATTTGCTAAGTGGTACAACGTCTTGATAGACACAACGTAGAAGTTTCACATCCCACAAGAGATTATAAACTAAAATACAAGAAATATCACCTTCATCATGAATCGAAACCATACATTTGTCTGGACAAGACATGTTAGCAGGAAACATTTCCACACAAGGATGCTATTGTTCTATTTAGATGAGGAGGCCTTTGATAGGGAAGTCATGTCATGGCCAGGAGTCAAACACACTCCGCACAAGTTGGGGATGTATTACACATTTCCTGCGGAGCTTCTGAAGAAAAAATAAAATGAAGTAGGAGAAGGACCAAGCTTAGGCCCAAAGCTGAAGAAGTCATATACTTCGGTACACTCAGACTCTGAGGAGGAAAAATAGATACATCAGTTAGAGAGAAGGAAAATACCAGCCCTCCATCAGATGCCAGATGATTCCGTGTTGTCAGGTGTGGATGTTGACCATATCTTGGGTGTTGTGTTCGGTACCGAACCATTGGTGAAGAGGCCTAGAACCAGGGTCTCGCCGAACAAACCTCTGAACCCCCAACCCCTTGCATCAGCCACCACCTGTACCTGCGTATAAACCAAATCCACCAATATCATTGATATTCAGGATGACCCGGAGCCCAAAACACTTCCGTCCACATTTTTCACTGAGCATCCCCCATCACCTCCACCACCCCAATCACCAAACCCCGCCACTACCAGTCCACCCTAGGCCACAACCTCAAAGCCGATGTAGCTCGATCAACCAGAAATAGTGGAGTGAGGACTCCCAGGAATAACCCAAGAGTCATCCAAACCAAAATCAAAAGTTTCTGGTCCATACCCCAAAGCATCAGAGCCAAGCATGAAGCTAAATGATCCAAATCCAGACAACTAGGAACAATAGCCTGAGTCTTCATCGCAAGAAAAAAATGCCTGAACTAGAGAGGAGTTGGAAGCTGAAAGAAACCAGTAAATCACCTCACCAACCAAGGGTGAGGGTGCCCAAGAAATCAAGGTGCATGAAGTAGAAGCAATGAAAGAGGCAGAGATACCAGATGCTTAGAACGAACCAGAATCAACAACTGGGTAGGATACGACATCCGCACGAGCACAAATGGAGCAGGTCCTCCAGAACCCTCAACAATGCACCGAATTGATGAAACTCTACATAGCCAAAACAAAGGTTCTGACTCTTTTTCCCACAATGCTAAGGTTGAGAATCACACTAGCACCACTAACGGAGGAGGAGGTAGAAACCCACTTGGACCATTCCACAACCAGTGGACTCCCACTACAGGCACGAGCACCTAGCGATGCAGCTCCTTCATCTGCTGAATTGGTAAAGTGGACAGTTACACAATTATTTGGACTAATCTGAGCATCAACATACCAATTAGAGAAAAGGCTCCAGGAGGTTGAGAGATACACCGAGATTTCAAGGAAGGAAGAGTTCATCATGCAAACATGTAGGATACAACAAGAGCATGAAAAAATCCAAGTCTAGCGCAAACTAGAAAAAGTGTAGGAAATAATCGCTCAATCCTGGATGGAGTTTCAGAAGGTTGCGCCTGACCTACCTGAAGCTAATGAGGTCGGCGATCCAGAGCAACAGATCAAGCTGCTACAAGAATCATGGAAACAAATCACTACTCATGCTTGGAAGCTGGAAGCAAATTTACAATAAGCCCATCAAGAGGCAGAGCAGCATCCCTAGAAGCTCTAGGAGCAGATGCAAAATATAATATTGCAAGGTAACAACACCCAAGAAGCATTGCACAAGCACACAGTGGAATGTACCAAAATCTTTAGGGAAGTTAGCGACTGGATGGGCATCATCACTCGATGAAACCAAGTCTTGGAGAAGGTGCACACAAAGATCCAGGTGCTAAACGAAGAAGTTGTGGCCACAATGGACCCCATAGAGAAACAACATAAGTTCGACCAAATCCAACAGGACGACAACGGACTTAATACACTCTTTGAGGCATAGTCCGTAGCGAAGAAGGAGCTGCGTGACTTTCGACCTGTAATTCAGACAACCTACATGAAAATGCATCAAGTTGATGCAACAATGGATTTCGAGTGGAACTTGTTGGTCGATGCGATGCCAAGGGAATATAGAAAAGAGATGACTGAAGAGTTTCTTGTAGAGGCATCACTCCTTGCCCAAAACTGACAGGACAAAGTTGGAAGATTTCAAGGAGTGAAACAATGAGCCTTAGAGTTAGTACCAGAGTTGGGCCCTTTGTTGGAAGAGGTAAAGAAGAGAAAGAATAGACATAAGAGCCCAAGGAGGAAGAAAATATGGACAAGGGAAAACAACAGATGCTCCTAGAGGATGTGAAGGAACCAAGCACTTGACTCGAGGGCGAGTAAAGAATTATGGTCGGAGCCTGTTGGGCCCTTCATTTTTGGATAAGGAATTTCACAAGTTTTGACTGAGCATGAGTTGTGAAAGCTTCATCAGAGTCCTGGAGAAAGAGAAACAAAAAAAAATTGCGAAAGTCAGCACAATGCTAGCTAAGAAAAACACGGTTGAAACAAAACAAGAAAGCATGCAAGTTGAGAAGGAAGACACAACCCAACTTATATATAGGGATAAACATAATTTTAAAAGGGTTGGCCAAGATTATTGTAAAAGGGTTAGCTGGGTTGTGGTTGAGTCGATTGATTTATTCATTCTTATTGTTGTTAACCAGTCAGATTAGTTGTTGATGATGATTGTAAGTCGAGCGAAGTCAAGTCTTGATTCTATAATGAATTGGATCTATCAGTTTGAGAATTAGATTTCTACGACTTGAGTCCAGTGCCAAGAGTCTATACAACGCATTGCCATGCAATTCTGAGTCTGTAATCAGAGAAAGATTCCAAAGATAATATGAATAAGGACCTCAATTTTCAAATATGATGTGTCTCTGTGTGTTTACTTATGCATTACAGTATCTCCTTATGGCTTATGAGTTTTAGTTGATGGTTCTACATTTAAATGCTTGCTAGCGACGTAAGTAGGTTCAATTCTTGCACATGTGTGTTTCAGACCTATTCATGGCTCTTCCACAAGATTAGGAATGAGTCCTGAAGGCTCTATGGATCCTCTCAAGTATCTACCCTTCCCTTTATATTGGTCTCAGCAGTGCTTCGGGTGAGACTTCTTCTCTTTGGAGGAAATGAAAATGCCAACACTCTAGACTACACGGTACCTTTTGTTGGTAACCTGAGAAGGACCTTGGTCTGATCAAACTCACACCAACAAGAAGTGACCTGAAGCAATTCGGGTACAAATACATTTTAGTGTCCTTCTTCCTTGAGAGGGTTCCTCACTTGCATTTACAGGTAGAGTGGGGCCTGCTGGCCCCACAGGATCCAAGGATGAAAATATGGTGCGACCTCATGGCTCAACACATGGCAGGCCCTATTGTCAAATACAATGATGTATTCTTTGATTGGTTGAGGCCTCAAATACTGATGGTAGACAATTATGCCTATGCCGGTTTGGATTTCAGAGGTGACCTGGACTTGGTTCTACCCGAGTGTTCTCAATGGGGGAACTTAGGTAAGAAGCACATTTTTGTATTTATAATTTTTTTGTAAATTTTGAAATCTTGAAATGTTTTTTATGTTTTTCATCTGAGGACTAATCAAAAACCCTTAGATAATGCATATTTAGGACTGCACCGACCTCCAGGTACATCCCCCATTTAGAGACGAGGGGAAACAACCGAGGCAACATGATGGGATGCTGGTGACTACAAGGTGATCGAGAATAACCTGGAGGGTTTGACAGTGGATGTCCCAGATATCTCCATCGATGAGATCCCGAGACGATATCAATGTAGACATATCCGATTCTGTCAGTCGACTACTCCATAGGGTGGCACAGATAGTTGTGTGTTATCATGAGAATCATCCTTGATGCTATTTTGTATATGAAGCCATGTGCTTCAAATTTTGATATTTTTGGTCTTCAGACAAACACTTTTTGTAAATTTGTTTTATAGTTATATATACATGAGGATTCTACTGAATTACTTCCTTTATGTACAACATGTGATTGGATTTATAAATGTCTCAAATGTCTGTCTAACATATAATTAGCTAATGTATTTGTTAATGTATTTAGACATCTAGGAATGTGTTGATATTCAATATAATCAAAATGACATTCCAAGAGGCGAATTCTTAAATATACCCTCAACAAAGTAGGACTCTAGATAGCATAGACATTACTTAACTGTAGTACTATTAGCTGCGAATAGATTCATATGACAAGGTGATGGATTCCAAGTGAAATAGAGTCTGTCAATAATTCAATGACTGCACTATATTCCACGATATTGGTAGTTGCACGACCAAGGAATACACCATGTAGACTGATTAATTCATTCTTAGGTGCGTAGATTTCCCAAGTAGCAGATGATAAATTTTGAGTACTCTGACTAGCGCCATCGGTGAAGCCAATGCAGGGTAGCGAAGACACAGACATCTGGAAACCAAGCACAATGCAAGGTAAGCAGTTGGGGGTCAAAAGCAAATAATGAAAAAGCACACAAAAGTAGCACACAAGAGTATGATACAGTAAAATATGAGCACTCATGCAAATATAACCTAAGAATAGTACTTCTTCAAGTAAATCCCATTTCAGGGTTCACTCAAAGGAATGCCATCATAATCCACTAACTCATAAGCTCCTTTATCCAAAAATTGTTTGACAATATAAGGGCCTCGCCACATAGCCTCAAATTTTTCGGCCCCCAGTAAATCATGATCTTGTTCGTAGAGGAGAACTAGATCACATTCAGAGAAAACACGTGGCTTGACATGTTTTTCGTATTGGGCTTTGACACGCTTTTTCTGAGCTTCAATAACCAGGTTGACATCACGATGAGTTTCATCTAATTGCATCAGGTACAATAGGTGTTCCTCTTTAGAAGAAGTGTTGGGAAGAATTTCAATAACTATCTTCAAAGATGGTATCTCACATTCAATCGGCATGACAACTTCGATACCATACACTAATTTGAAAGGCATAAATCCTATGGAATACTTCACGGATGTCTGATAGACCCATAATGCTGAAAAAAACATTGTGTGCCAACTTGTCTTATGAATTCCTATTATCCATCGAAGCATAGTGATAAAAAATTTATTTATTTCTTCAACCTGGCCATTGTCCTATGGGTAATAGGGGGTTGAGTTTTCATGTTGAAGACCCAACTTTTCAGTAAGCTCGGACATCATCAAATTTTGAAAATGTCTACCATGATCAGTGATAATATCTTGTGGGATTCCAAATCGAGTGATGATATGATTGAATATGAACATGGCTTAAGTTTTTCCGTTATTATCGAATGTAGGCATCACCTCAACCCATTTAGTGAAATAATCCACGACCACGATGATGTATCCATGCCCCCCGGTCGAGTGAGGGTTACATGTCATGAAGTCAATACCCCATTTTGCAAAATGACCAATGAAAACTACAAGGTGTAAAGGAGCAGGATGATATCTTATCTTGTTATTATACGTTTGACAAGCATGACACTTCTAGACAACAGTAATATAGTATTTAAACAAAGAATGCTAGAAGTACCCTTCTCGTAAGATCTTTTGGGCAGTGGCATACCCAGACATATGACCACCACATGATCTAGAGTGGCAGTCATTCAAATCTTTCTCAACCTCATCATAGGCGAGACAACGCTGGAAAATAGAGTCAACAACACGACGATAAAGAGTGTCATCGAGAATTATGTATTGACAGACTTGATACCGTATACGACGACGGTCTATGCTAGAAAGGCCAGGCTGGAATGTTTGAGTCTGGAGATAGATGATAATATATCCTTAACAAGCGTCATCATAATTGATCAGAAAAAGGGATTCATCAAGCAAGTAATCCTCTGCCACATTTTCTGTCTCAGTGGAGGGAAGGTCACATATCGGTTCAGAGAAAACCAATTATTTCTTAGACTTAGAACATTCAAACTCTAAATCTAAGTCCTGGAGAATCACTATACATTTGGAGTACTTTCCCCCTAGCAATTGGCACATAAGGATATGATGCATAGGGTTGCAATCATAAATAACAGTGGTCCTGCGTAATAGGATATAGTGACAGAAACATTGAACAACTTGAATAGCTGCCAAGGCCAGTTTTCCCACATGTAGGTATTTGTATTTGATAGTCGTGAAACATTGACTCAAATAATAAATTACATGTTCATCATGCGAATCATCTTCTTGGACTAAAACCATGGCAATGGTAGAGTCCGCAACGATGAAGTAGAGGAAATAGTCTCGACTATAATTGGGTGGGAAAAGTACTGGTGTACGAGTTAGGGAAAGTTTCAAAGCTTCAAAGGCTTTGTTGGAAGTCTTGTCCCATATGAACTCGTAACCCTTCTTCAATAGTCAAGTAAATCCTAACGTTAACTCGGTGTAATTGGGGATGAATTGATGCAAAAATTTTGCCTTCCCTTGCAAAATTTGAAGTTAGTGTAATGTGGAAGGAGGAGGTAGATTAAGGATAGCCTCAACCTTCAAAGGGTCCACCCTAATTCCATGAAGTGACACAATAAAACCTATAAGTCAGCTAGACTTCACACAAAAAACACATTTGTGTGGGTTTAAACGTATACGATAGTAACGACAACGAATGAAAATGGCTCGGAGATGGGTTGGGTGATATTGGCGACGTATGGAATGCGCTGGTAGATCATCGAGACACAATTGTATGATGTGATTGATATTGTGAAAAACATAAGACATGGCGTGTTGAAAATTTGCGCCAACTTTCTTTAAACCTAAAGGCAGTTTCTGGTAGGCAAATATAACCCAAGGACAAATGAAAACAGTTTTGTGTTGATCCGTGGGAAAATATTAATCTGATTATAGCCAAAGAAAACATCCATCAAAGAGAATATTTCATTCTCGGTGCAATCATTGATGATCTAATTGATGGAGGGGGTTGGGTAATTGTCCTTAGGACAAGCTTTATTAATATCTATATAATCGACACATACACGGATCATGCCTTGTTTTTTGTTGACTGGAACTAGATTGGATACCCAATCGGTTAAAGCCACAGGATAGATAAAGCCAGCCTTAAGAAGTTTTTCAACTTCTAGCTTGATAGCGGCGGCTTTACGAGGGTGGACTAGGCAAAGTCTCTACAGAACGGGTTTAGCATCTGGGTAGGTCTTAGTTTCATGCAAAACGATATCGGGATCAATACCTGGCATCTCTTCGTAGCTCCAAGGAAAAATGCCACAAAATTATTGAAAGATAGCCTTATAAGTGATGACTTCATCATTGGAACATGTGTCTCTGATGTGAACATTTTCGACGAATCTAGGTTTAATGGATATGTCAAGAGGAACAATGGGTGAAATGTTACTCAGGTTCCCTTCATAAAGCACATCGTGTGTTGACTTGGGAACAAAAGAAATGACAACAATGGTCGACGGAGTCAAAATCCGTTGGTAACTCTCGATGGTGTGCTGCTCTAGAAAGAGAATGGAACGATGATGTCCATCATCCCATGGGGTGTCTTCCATGGACATAACTGACATGATCATCTCATCCATAGGAAAGATGACCTGAAATGGATCAGGAGATGAATCAACAAGAGAGGGAGTAGAAGGGGTTGCCGATTGAATGGCTTGATAAGAGGATTCAACCAGACTTAAGGGAATTTGTTTTCCATAGAAAAGATAATCACCAAGATCAGGTACTATCCATGGGTCATGAGACACAGGGGTTTCATGAATAGAGGTGGAAATCATGTTGATTGAGGCAAAAAAAGGAGGTGGAACATTGGTGTTGGGTATGTGTTATATTCTTTGCATGAGTAGTAGCGTCTGCGCCAGGCGCTCGGGGGGG
>JASDQU010109653.1:47608-70308 GCA_032191745.1 Picea mariana | reverse complement strand
ACAAGGTTCATAGTGTATTTTTATCTACCTCAGTTAGAACATCAAACTCTGTCCGAGTTGTGTGAGATTCAACAAAGGGAAGGTGAGTCAACCTAGGAATATAGCCATAAGTTTAAAGATGCTATAGGGTGGTTAGCACACCCAATTCATGAGGAACATCAAAGAGAATGGTATATTCAGGGATTGCCACCTCTGACATGGATTCCATTAAAACAACAATGGATAGCCACTTTGACAGATGCCTTAAAGAAATCAATGAATATTGAAGCCATAACAAGATATCCGAGGATCCTGAAAGTGACCAGACCCCCAACAGATGCAAATTTGGCGCATCTACAAGGGAAAATATAAACACTTATAGAAAATATTCAAGAACTGATGATACCTAGACCAGGATGACCACAGGTTTGGTGTACTGTATGTTACACAGAAGTACATATGGTGAATGAATGTCCACGAATGAGTGGAATGGAACCTCCTCAGAATCCGATGGGACCCTCACCAGGACCCACGGGAGGTGTTGTGTAAGTATATGAAAAATTACCATTCCATAACCCCACCCCATATCATGCTTTTCCAGGTATCCAAGTAGCGCCAACAGTCGAGTATTGCGAGATTTTCCAAATCCATGGGCATGGGACGAGATAGTGCCCCATTATTCAAAAGTATTAAATAGTACCAATTACTATACATTGTGAGTTTTGCGCATATACCACACATAATACCAATCAATCTAGAGTGTTGGATGCACTTGCAAACATGTTGGATCGAACAACATTCAGGGTGAATGAAACCCTTCAGTGATTGGGAAGAGGTCGAGGAGGTGGAGCCGGAGGAGAATTTAGAGGAGGAAGAACTAGGGGAAGAGGACCAAGTATATGCTATAAATGTGATGATCAAGGCCATATGGCTAGAGACTATCTCCATCCGAGGTGCCCATGGTGCTCTCATTGCAGAACCAATGGGCACGCAACTGAAGACTTCCCAGAACTAATTGCAAAATGGGAATATCAGGTACGTCAACAAGGAACTAACATAATTAGTTCAAAAATTAAGAGATTTATTAGAGGACAACTTCCCAACATTAATATCTTCACTCGAGGAGGGGCAAAGACTGGAGTTGATGCTGATAATTTACCTCAGATCCATAAAGCAACACCTAAGGAAGACATGTAGGATCCTCTGAAATAGAAGTTGTTCTTTACAAATTCCATAGAAGTATTTCAGAATATCCCTATCCCTGAGATGCAAGAGAAACCCCCTCATCCTATTGTTTACCCTAATATTTTGCAAGTCTCTGCTTCACCCCCTACACCAAGAAACCCTATAGTCACACCTAGACAACCTGAGAAACCACAAAATGTAGTTGACCTTTGGTTTTAGTTATTTTCTGATATTTTTGGGAACGACCAATTAACAAAAAAATATGCAATGTGCTATACCTAGTTCTAGGGAATGAATAACCCGCAAAATAAAGAATAAGGACTAATATTCCTAAGAAGAGTACTCAAAGAGTACAGAGAAGGAAAGTACGAACTGTAAAAGAGTTTAGACTAGTAGCCCAACTAGATGAGTTTGAGATTAAGGATGTTATATTAGATCTAGGATCTGATGTTTACATATTTCCTAAAAGACTTGGGAAGCCTTAGGAAAACCTTGGTTGACATATTCCCCAATCTAGCTAAGAATGGCCAATCAATATTGTATTTTCCCAATAGGAAGACAGGAGAATGTAGAAATAGATGTTGCGGGAGTCAAGACTGTAGCTAATTTTGAGGTGATCGAAATCATGAGGGATAAGGACCCTTATCCTACACTACTTGGTATTGATTGGGCTTATGACAACTATGCAATGATTGACCTAAAGAAAGACACTATGAAATTTGAGACAGACGGAATCAAAGTAGTTCAACCTTTGGATCCGTATGTAGGCCCCCGATATATGGATACAACGGACAACAATATGGAGGAAGAAGACTTGGATCAATTGTACATTGTAACAACAAGAACAAGATAAGATTACATAAATCCTACTACTAATGGATCAGTAAGTTGGAGGAGTATAAAATCAGTGGATGAATATTTAGAACTAGCATTTGACAGTTGGCAGCAAGTTTCATACGAAATATTTTCAAGAAGATGTGCAATTGTCAAGGAATTTAGATGGGTGGGAACCGAGGTCAGAGAACACCCAATATATGATGGTACCTCAGGACTTGACAATTTTATGGTCAGCATGGAAGAAAAGGTAGTGGAAGATCAAAGGATCTCAGTACTGGATTTATCCCTCCAGAACACCCTTGCCAGATGGTGGGCCAATCATAAAACCTTACTCAAAAATTGGGATGATGTAAAGAAAGATATCAAATATAGATTTCAATATAAGGAGCAGTTGGAATCGGAGATGTGGATGGATTTCCAAGTGGTGCAAATGTTCAACGAAGAGTCTGATCCTAAAGAACATATTGAACAATGCATGACACAATGGCAAGTTGTGGAAATACCATATCGCTTTTGGGTTCAAGCATTTCCCCACTCACTAGGTCCTATCCTGAAAGATTGGTTTATTCATGAAGAAATCGAGAGATAGACCAATGACTGGAAAGTGTTGGCAGATCACTTTTTCAAGGAATTCTCGTTTACAAGTAAGTACCTTGAGCTTGAAGTAGTCCTGCAAAGAATTAAATAATTCCTTTTTTCAGACAATAGTAAACAGAAATCAGACCTAGTGGTATGTGCAAAGCATAGTCGATAACTTCAGACTAATATTCACCTAAACTTGGACAAGAGACCTATAGAATTATATAAGATTGAGAGGTATTTATAAATCCTAGATGAGTTAGAAGAATTGAGGAACTTATCCATTAAAGAGACAGAAGGGAGAAGAGAAATCCAGAACATCATACCCAATCAGATTGATAGTTCTTATAATCACCCATTGAAATTGTGCAAAGTCAATATATGGACCACATATAGCTATGGTGGGAGATTACTGGGATGGGCAAATGAGTCAAGAAATACAGAATTTGTTGCGAGAATATGATGATTTTTTCCCAAAGACATTTTCAGAGTTAAAAGGGATTAAAGGAGTTATGAGAGAGATGAAAATTGAATTAAAACTAGGATCAAATATTGTGAGGCATAGACCATACCGCCTTAACCTCAAAGTGAAAGAAAATGTTAAGAGGGAAATAGACAAGATGTTGGAAGCTGGAATTATTTTTGCAGTGGAATAACAAAAATGGGTTAGCCCAATAGTCATCTAGAGAAAGAAGGGAACATAAGACATTAGGGTCTGTGTGGACTATAGAAGCCTTAACTCTGCCTGTGTGCATGACCCTTTTCCAACACCTTTTACTGAGGAGGTGCTAGAACAGGTTACGGGGAAAGAATCTCACTCATTTACAGATGGATTTTCGAGGTATCACCAAGTAAGGATTGCTTAAGAGGAAAAAAATAAGACCACATTCATAACATAATGGGGGTCATTTGCATACAACGTGATGCCATTCAGACTAAAGAACGCCCCTATAGTTTTTTCTAGGATTGTAATAGCATCTTTCCGAGAATTTATTCACAAGATTATATAAGTTTATATGGATGATTGGACGATATATAGATTGCTCAAGGAACATGTAGCACTACTACGTCTAATTTTTGAAAGATGTAGAGAATTGCAGATATCGTTGAACCTCATAAAGTGTATCTTCTGTGTGCCACATGGAAATTTGTCGGGCCACATAGTACGTCAAGAGGGAGTACTGGTAGACCCAACCAAAGTTGCGATTATTGTGAACATGCTGCCACCTATGAGTGCTAAGAAGTTGCGCTCCATGCTGAGGCACATAGGGTACTATCGCAGGTTTATCAAATGATATGCAAATATCATTGCACCTCTGGAAAATCTACTAAATAAGGCCAAAGTGTTCCAAAGGACCCTAGAATGTGATAAAGCATTCGAGCCCTAAAGGAGAAGCTCAACACAACACCTATTCTAATATTTCCAAATTGGGAAAATGAATTTCACGTCCACGTAGATGCTTTAGGTATTGCCTTGGGAGCTATCTTAGCGCAACTAGGATGGAGCCATGGATCATCCTATATATTTTGTGAGCAGGAAGTTGTCGCAAGCTGAGCACAACTATACAATGAAAAAAAGGGAGGGTTCAACTACGATTTACACTTTGCAGAAGTTTAGACATTATTTGTTAGGTTCTCATTTTAGGTTCTTTACTGATCATTCTGCATTAAAATATCTAGTTAAAAAACCCGTGTTGGAAGGGATAATTTGTAGATGGTTTCTACTGTTTCAAGAATTTTCTTTTGAAGTGATCATTAAGCCTAGAAGATGTAACATAGGGTTTGATCACCTATCTAGATTAAAGTCAGGGGAAAGTGGCAGAGCAGTCGATGATCAGGTCCCAGATGCAGACATGTTCCGAGTTGAGGCCATACCATAATACCTAGAAGACATAGAAGTCTTCTTAAGTATAGGGGCCTGCCCAAAAACATACTACACAACCCAGAAACACCATATGGTGGTTAGAGTAGTGGACTATCAATTGATTGCAGGGAAATTGTATAAATTGGGACTCGATGGTATCCTTAGGAGATGTGTCTTGGATCATGATAAAAGACAATATATACTGTGGGAGTGCCACAGTGGAGTTGCGAGAGGTCATGTGAGAGGAAAGGAAACTGTGCAGAAGGTCCTCCAAGCTGGACTATGGTGGGCCACGCTCTTCAAGGATGTAAAGGAATATGTTATATCATGAAATGTTTGTCAAAGAGTGGGTAATCCATCATGACAAGTTGAATTTCCACTTCAACTAGTTCGAGCCTTACAAGCATTTGAGAAATGGGTGGTTGAATTCATTGGTCCATTCAACACCACAACTAAGCATTAAAAGGCTAGGTACATTATTACCGCAACTGACTACCTTACATGTTGGGCTGAGGCAACAATTGTTCAAGATTGTTTGATCGATATTGTTGCTAGGTTCATGTTTGAAAATATTATCACTCGATTTGGATGTCCTAGGAGTCTGACCAGTGATCAAGGATCTCATTTTATCAGTAGTGCCATAGCAAATATTACAATAGAGTTCTTGATCCAACATCATAAAAGTATCCCCTACCACCCGTAAGCCAATGGAACAGTAGAGGATTTTAACAAGTTTTTGGTGATAGGTTTAATGAATATTTGTTGCACAAACATGGAAGATTGGGATGACAGAGTTACAACAGTTTTATGGGCTTACAAGACAACCATAAAGAAACTCCACAAGTTCACTCAATTTCATCTAGTTTATGGGAAAGAGGATGTGGTGCCTACATAATTCATTACTCCAAGTTTGTACATTGCACAGATCACACACATGTTAGAGGAAGAATCAGTTGCGCAAAGACTCATGGAGTTACAAGAACTTGAGCAGACCAGGTTTTTAGCAGACTTCCATCAGTCAGTTGAGAAAGAAAGGTAGAAATCTTGGCATGACATACACATTAGGAATAAATTATTTTCACAGGGAGATAAGGTCATACTATATGACATTCGATACCATAAGCATCTAGGCAAGTTGTGCATGCATTGGTTGGGACCATTTATAGTTGCAGAGATTCGACCTTCTAGAGCAGTGAGACTTGTGCAACTAGATGGTATATTGTGGCCAAGATGGGTGAATGGAGATCACCTGAAACCCTATATGTCTCATAATTGAGCTAAAGGACTATTTCTCTAGTCCAAAGGAGCATGTGTAGTAGTTAGATTTGATTTTTTTTTCAATTTCTGTAAATTCGGTTAATAAAGTCGACGTGTGCAGTGTTGCACCGCGACATGTAGTTCATTTATTTTTCTTTCTAAGTGTTGTTTGATGCATAACTTCTTACTGAACAACGTAGGATCATAAGTGTCAAGAACCTATTAACGACAATCATTAATATGATGGGGAACCCTTTATGGTCAGAGGGAGAACGAATCTGGAGGCAATCTGAGTTCATGTGCCACACAGACCCAGTGCAGCCATAGCCTTTATTACTGCTACGATACCCTGTCTGAATTTAGTTAAGCCATAGATCCGCGATACGTGAAGATGCCATTGGTATTCACACCGATATTATCATCTGTCAAATGATAAGGTTTGAAATTGGCCACGTCCCTGTTCAACTTTCACAGTAAATGCTAGAATCTCCCAATAGGATTTATCCCGTTAACCAGTTCCGTCGGACAACTCAAATCCAAGTTGCATCTATAAGGTAATGATGAATAACAATTATTACTGAACTTTCCAGCTAAGCCCGAGTATAAGTCTCTGAGAACTTGGTGTAGGATGAATTGTTTCCCAGAACAAACTTAGCAATTTATGAATTCTACAGAGTGAGAAAGCCTGTGTAATACCTCGACCATTAGTCGCGAACCCTAATCCTTGTTTCACTTTTCCAAATTTTTAATAGTTCATATTGACCATGCTGAGAGCTACAGGAATCCAAAGCACCATTTCCAAGGATGCGGTACCAGATGATCCCTGCGACCCTTGATTCAAGGTCATGGGTGATCTCAAGGGGAAGGTGGAGCAAGTCAAGCTCCTCGACCTCAACTTAACAGAATAGGTCGTGTTCCCCTAGATGAACATAGATGTTTTATGAAGTGTCTCTCCACATGAGTTGGGAGGTTTTGGCCCTTGACCAATTTTTGGAGAACCTTGGTCACATTTGATCTATTTTGGGACTTCGACAGGCTGGTCGAAGGCCGAGTGCAAGGAGAAGTGGATATTGCAGGATCTCGGCCCCTTCTTAGGGAATTTTTGGGTTTAGGTTTTATGTAATGGGTATGGGATATCGACCCATGGGTTCACCCATGTTTAGGCCCTTTTGTAATGTATAAATAGACATCTAGGCAATGTAAGAAACATAAGTGATCTAGAGGCAGATACGCTAAGTGCTAGAGTTTGATCTATGTGATCGCAAAGGCTTTGTGCATACTGTGTGTTAAGAACTTGCAGAGCTAAGTGCAAGTGATTGTAATAAGCTTGTTTTTAAGAAGGCTTTATGATAAACCTAGCTTGGGGAAGGAGGATCTGGCGAGGTGTGCACATATATCTTGTCTTATGCAGAGTGGATTCTTGTGGCTCTGTGCTCGTATAAGATTGAGGGAAGAGAATAAACAGAGAGAAGAGTTGGTGGATGTAACCCCACACTGGGGTGAACCATGTATATCCTATGTTGTGGTTGCTTTGTACATTATAGTTGTTATGTTATTAATGTGATGTATTATTAGTGCAATGATATATGTTAGATGCATCTGATATAATATCTTAGTGCCTAGTGATGTGAATGAATGTTATATCTGATTTGTTTCTATGTGCTAAGTGCTTGGATGTGTTAGATATTGTTGAATACTATGCTTTTCTGTAATGAGGATTTCAATCTGCATTGTGAATAAGGGTTAAATGCTAATGAACGTTAAACTACCAAGTTCTCTGTTAATGTTGTAATCACAGATCTATGTCCCAGCTAGGTTGCGGACATATGAGTCCTACAACCCCCTTGCCTCTACCTCGGGTGAGACTTCATATGCTTCACAGGTGTTGCCAAAAGGGTTAGTAGTTAGGGTTTTGTTGGTGCATTGTTGAAGTATTGAACCCTGGTTCTGCCCCTGTGCCAACAAATGGTTCTATTGCCGGGACCTGAAACTGTGATTCTTGGGAACTGAAGAAAAGAGAAAGCTATGTTCGTAGATCTACTACCCTAGTGCGTAGTATTCTACTTGAATTACAAAGCTTTGTGCTAAAGAGAGAAGTCTGATTTGAAGAAAAGAGGTAAGATCTTGAAGCTTTGTGCTCTGAGAAAGGTAAGATAAGTGAAATTTTTTATTTCAAAATAATGGATCTAGGTATGTTTAATAGATTTGGTTCTAGTCTGAAAACTAGGGTACAGTTAGAAGAAATAATATTTGATATGAATAGATCTGATAAGAATAGTGAAAGATATGTTATCCCTATGCATAGAAAGGATGTTTGGACTAACAAATGGATGCAGGATCCTAGAAAGAATTTCTTGCAGGTTTGTTACTGTGATACCAGTGCGTAGTACACAATATAGGAAAGGTTGGGGGTCATTTAAAATAAAGAGATGATTAACTCTTTGCTATAGTTGCAGAAGACTGGGACATCTTTCTAAGGAATTCCCTGGTAGAGGTCCTATTTTCCTTTGTTGTAAGGCTACTAGACATGAAGTTTTGGATTGCCCTAGAATGATTTCTAAAGTTGAAAAGATGAATATGAGGCAAGAAAACCATGAGATAGGCCAAGAAACTAAGGATATGATAAAACCCCAGAAAGAATCAAAGACTGTATTATTACAGATAAAAGAAACCCTAAATGGTCACAAAGATATCAAATTATTAGAGATATTAAAAGAGAAGGAGTGCATAGAAACAAGAATAGGAAACTTCAACATAGACTGTGTTTTGGACGAGGAAACCCAGACGAATATCATGACAGAAAGAACTTGAGAAATTTTGGGAAAGCTTGCTATGGTTCCTTCATTAGGAGGAATATGATTATTTAGAGGAAATATGATAACCCTATGTGGAAGACTTACCCAAACATCTATGAGTGCTTATGGAGCTTCGACAAAAGAAGAATTTGAGATCATTAAGTTTGTTGAGAAAAACGCCCCATTTGCTATTTTGCTAGGAAAAACCTGGATTAAGAAAGATCAGATACGAAGGAAACAAGAAGAGGAGGATCTAGAACAAAAAAAGAAATAACTAAGAGATTTTATGGCTAGGAGAATAGCGCACTTACTGGAAGAACAAGAGGACCAATCAAAGCTACTAAGGACTAGAGATATGGATGTCGAAGTTGAAAGAACACATGAAGACTTGAAACACCTGTTTTTACAAGAGAGTAGAGCACCTACCCCAGAAAGAGAAGAAGTATTACCCTCGAACCCTATTAAAGACCATCCATAGTGAAAAGTTACTATGCCAAGAGGAGATAAGAATGATAATGGAAAGATGAAACCAGTGACTCAGATTTTAGGAAAGAAATCTAGAAAGCTCATCAAGAAGAAAGCAAAGTTAGAAAAGTTCCAAGAAGCTCCAGGGAGGACTCCGAAGAAAGAAGGTTGGAAGAATAGGAACTTCACAGGATAGCAGAACAACAAAGATTGTCACTTCGCCATGGAAAATAAATATGACCATTGGAGGCGTCATGACCGTTAGAACAATGCTCTAGAACGGATAGAATCATAGTTATTGCTAGAACGTTCGCCATTGGACTGTTGGGACCACACCATAACGGATGGAATAACATTGATTGAGACATTCTTTCCCGTTGGTAGATTCTGTTACAACGTTTTCTATTTATCCCATTGAGCGTTGCATCGAGAAAACTTTTTCCAATTGTGATTATCCGAGCCCATAGAGAACTAGTTTTTTTCACGCAGTAATTATTGAGACCTCGCCAACTGTTCTGTTACATTGAGTGTTGTTCACCAACCTGAGATATCAAATCTCGAGTGTGCATGTCAGATGAAATTAGCGCAGTAGAAAAATTCATTGAAGATATCCTCTTAGACCTCATGGCTGAGAAGGTGATGTTCACAGGCATCCAAGCCTCGTTGACGAGAGGAGTGAAAGCATCCCTGTCGAATTCTCATGGATCTGGACCATCCCAAGCTGCGACAGAGAAAAAAATGAAGCATCATGATGACTTAGCGAATGCGAATCTCATCCCATCTATCCTTCCTAACTACATCCTGCCTCTAGCTAGCGCGGTGAGTCATGACAGCTTCCCGTGGGACTTCGACTACACAGTCATCACTACATACCTTCCGAAAGGGATATGCGTAGTCAGACTGCAGTTGGAGAGGGTTCCGACATTGAATATCAATGACTATAATCTAGGATACTGCAAGAACTATGGCATTCTTACACCATACAAATATTTGACCAGGACCAAGGGGAAGAAGTCGAAGATCATCCCCCAGTCATGGACTATGGACATCGTGAGCTCCACTATCTTGAACGTGATAAAGATACCACACTTTGGAAGATATCAGGAGGTTAATGCATGTGTTAAGATCTTGTTGTCGTGCTTTCATGGTGGTTATCTATGGTTGGACAGGCGTATCATAGTCTATCCAACATTGATCCATCAGATCACCAGATTAAGCATACAAGGACCAGACCCACAAGAATTTTATCCAGGGAAGGCTGCAGATCGCACCCTGGTGTAGACAATCAAAGACACCTATGGCGATGTGGAAAAGGGGAAGCGGGGCTACAAGGTAGCCTCCATCCAGAATGGCACAGTGCACCTATCCTGCTAGTTGATTGCTAGTAAGCTAGTAAGGAAGAACAAACCTACACAGGTCACGGGGTTTGTCATCGACCTCGCAGGAAAATGCGTGGAATGGATACAAATGAACTGATCGAGCTTCCTTGTCAATCATTTAGAGAAAGACTACCTCAAATATCAGTACCAGGGCTATGATATCCATTTTAGTTGGTTGTTGATCCTCATCATCTTAGGAGATGTCGGAAGGTGCGACATTCCCTGAGATTGAGCCATCAGAACCCTTAGTTGCGAAGTTCACTGCACTCTGGTATTCAAGCGACATGGCTAAAAAATGGTAGTCAAATGCGGTGTTCCACACCTATTACCTACAGTTGAAGAGGGATATTGAGTATTCCCCTCGCATGACACCGAATACCCTGCACAGGTTCAAACCATTTGTGAAGTTCCGTGTAGATAGAAATTTTATTTATATCACTGCGTGAGGAGATGAACATAAAGAAGAGCTCCAATATTACTACAAGCTCACTGAGGAGGACATGGAAGAAATAACTAAGGAGTGGCACGCAGATCTCCTTGTACCAATCAACGAGGCATAACTATCCGACCCTAACATAATCGAAAGTCCTCTGGTCACATTATGCACCCAACAGTAGCAGAAGGAAGAAAAAGGAAGAGCTATAGAAGTTGAACAACACATCAGAAGAGACTGTTTCAGACTCATTTGGAGGGGGAGGTGATGACGAAGTAGACAAAGAAGAAGATAAAGGAGAAGAAGACAAGAAGAAATAAGGCGAAGTAACACCCCCTAGGGACCCTATTGATGAAGCTAAGAACTCCAAGAAAAGAAAGGTTTCCCCCATGAAACCTACATCATGAAAGAAGACTAAAGCTACTAAACCATAGATGCAGGTTGTGCTCACGATGGATAACATAGATTTCATCATCGTCATTGTCTTAGATACCTCAGAAGATATCTTACAGCACAATGAAGCCAAACAAGAGACCATGTATGAAAGAATTGAAGCAAAGATGAAAGGGGTCCAACAAGCCCTCCACTCCAGCCGTGTAGTGTCCACTGCACCACCATCATTAGAATTAATAGATTTGGGAGACGAACTTGCCCAGCTCCATCGAATAGCAGATGCGACCGAAGCTCACCTTTGTCATGTTCAGGAAGAAAAAGAGGAGGCCACAGAGGCCTTAAAGAAAGAAAAAGAGGAAGCCATAGAATAATTTCAGGTTGCACAATAGGAAAGAGACGACATCCAAGCCAAGTTTGCAGAGGATAGAGCACAAATCTAGAAGGAGAAGGAACAGTTGCTCACAGGGCAGATTGGAGTTAAATAAGCAGTCATTAGAGCAGTTCGCTCTATGACGAGCTTAGAATATATGGAAGAAGGCCCAGTAGAAAGATAAGTAGGGAATCTTTCTGAAACCATTAAGTAGCTCCAATAACAGATAGCTAAACTGGAATTACAAACAGTCCCAAGCACTTCATAGGAAGTGTGAGATATAAGAGAATAAACTACAAGGAGAACAGTTGAGAGAATCAAGGCATTAGCCTTAGAATGTAAAAAACTCATCAGTCGAAGTGTGTATACCTACGAGCGCCTTGCAGAGGACCCTGAGCTCAGGATACTAGAGTCACAGCTCTAAGAGGAAAAACAAAAAGAAACAACAATGCAAGTGCATTTGAAGCTACTATCACCAGTCGAGAGGATGAAAAGATCCCAGGAACAGTGCACAGTTTAGCAATAGGCCCATGCCATTCAGAGTAAGGTCATGGAAGTGACCCAATGACTCCAGCCAATGCAAGATGCAACTTGCACACTTTTTGAGTAGATTGAAGGACAAGGTGCACAACTAGAACAAGTAGTCACCTTAGTTGAAAAATGATTGGAAGGACCTGTCACCAATAAGGTCATTCAAGAGTTTGTCGAGAAGGAGGCTCTGGCGAAGCAACAGGTCGAAGCATCTCGAGCCAAGCTTGAGGCATTTGAGGTAGAGTTACCCAGACCAGAGTGACTCGAGACGAGTCACAAGGTGAGTTTTGGGGGCCTGTTGACCCTTGACCACGTTTTGGAGAACCTTGGTCATGTTTTATTGTTTTTGGGACTTCGACAGGCTGGTCATGTAGTTTTTGCAAGTTTTAGAAATTTACATCACATTATGGAAAAATATATCAAAATAGTTTATGATACTCTAGATTTAGTTTAGTTAGTTTTGGAAATGATAGTACATTTTAGTCATTTATTGAGTTAGTTTTGGAAATGGGAGTACTTTTTATAATTTTACTCATTTTACCCATTGGTGCACTACCTCTACCAGTCAACGACACAGTGGGAAATATGGGAACCCCACCAATTCCCCCTCGGGACACCCAAATATATTCAGTTTTCTTCGTTCAACCTTAGATATTTCAATGTTGGCCCCATTCACTTCTCATTGTGTGGGGTCGGTGCAAGATGACATTGGTGGGTGAATTGAAGCTTCTGTGACATCAAATCAACTTGGTAATTCAATAATCAAACCCTCCTTAATTATTATGCGGTGACATCAAACATCCTTAAGTATCAAAAGCCTCCCATACTTTAACCCCATGCCTTTAGAAAAATTAGAAAACCTTTAACCAAGTATCTAGTCAGTGCATACATGCACATATTGAAGAAATTTCAACGTTGGCCCCATTCACTAGTGCTAAGATGTAAGATCATGCAATAAATATGACATCTATAACTAAGTATGGGGAGGGTTGACTTCTATATAACTATAATATGGGGAGGGTTTCTTGACTTCTATACTTGATTGTTTGGGGAAGGCTGTGTTTCTCTTTATGTTCATATATTTGAAGAGAGGATTAGAGCATTTAGAGTATTCAGGACACTCTCGGGATTACTTTTGAAATACAAATAAAGGGGGATATATGCCTAGCCACGTGTATTCTCTTCACATATTCATGTTGCATTGACATACACAACTAATCTAGAAATATAGTGATAGTATATTTTGTTTTCTTTGCCATTGATTTGACCCTAGTAAGTGGGGAATTATCCCCTATCACAACTACCATTTCAATAATTTGATATCTTCATAAAAAAACCATGTAGATATTTTACATCTATGTATGTGAAAATTGAGGAAAACTGTATTGAAACCAATCAACCATCCATCACCATTCTAACCAAAAAAACCATAGAAATCAAAGTGATGTTTCTTAATATAGAAACCCAACAAAAATCATAGAGAAAATTCACTAATCTAGGTTGTATCTTGCATAATCAATTTTGGGATATAAGTAGTAATAGTGAAATAGTAGAAAACTATGTGAGTGTTAATTGGTGCAGTTAATTAACAAAACCAACAAACAAGTATGGTAATAAGACACTATTCACCCTATTCAATCTCTCACATCCTTAAAAAAAGGAGTTCGTCATGTTCTAAGAAGATTCAAGGTAAAAAATTGAGGGATAAGACAAAATATCAGGTGGCACAAGATCTAACAACTCCTTCACATATCCCTACCACATATAGCATAAAATAAATCCCTCCTTCCAGTATTGCAATGGGCATGGAATAAACCCAATAATAAACTAATATATGAAGTGATGATACTAATGTACAAGACCTCCTATACTAGTTGGAGGAAGCAAGGGAATAGGTCCTTGGATGGATAACCAGTGCAAAGTCAAGGAGGGAAGTAGAAAGTAGAGGTAGATAAATTTATTTAATGTGGCATGAAAAAATAATTTCTGACCAAAACTTGAAGTCTCAATTTCTCGAAATGCAACACATGGATACCATACAACAACTAGAAAATAAGAACTTAACCCTAATAACAAAGATGGAGGGAGTAAGTGAAAGTTTGAAAAAAATGTCGTTTTAGAGAGATCTATCACTAGAGTAGATAAAGTTATGGAGGAGATGCTATCTTATAGACCCCCATCAACAAACACCATCAGCGAGGAAGAAACCCAATAAGAAGACAAAAAAACTCTTGCATTCAAACCATTGCCACATGATGCAAACATAAACTGACACATGGGATGGGATATACAACAATTGTTGCACACATGTGGTTTGTGCAAATTGGTTGGTAGTTTAGAAGTAAAAATAACTATGGATATGACCATAATAAAGAAACACATTTGACATAATAAAAGTTATAATGATTGATCCAAGTAAAAATGCATTAAAAATTGGAAATTATAGAATAAGGGTTAGACAAAAATAATGTGTGGCCCTTTATTTCAATCAACGAAGGGTGTATGGGGATAAAGATGATATCTTTTGAACTTGTTCATTATTGTTGAATCCCTTTGAATACTTTATGCCAATGTTCTATAGGGGGTACTCAAGAATTATGTATTGCTCCATTGTAGGATCCTCTAAAGATACCTACTTCTTCTTAATGAATTCCACTTTTGAAGCAAATAAGGTTAAGAGGATAGAAGATCCTTTTGCAAGATCTCAATGATGTTTTTCGGCCACCAATCATGCCCATAGAGAGATCTTTTACCATCCATTATGAATTGATGTATGCCTTAGAAGCATTTTTGCGACCTCTTTTGACTTGGAGGTCCCTTGGGTAGACATTTTATGATCCATTACAAATTGATAAGTCCTTTAAAAACATTAATGTGACCTCTTATCTATTGGCACCCCTCCTCTTTGACTACCACATCTCTTTCCATCATAGCATTCCTTTCCTTTTTGTGAGTGGTTTAGCTTCTCTCTTATTGACAAATAATGACAATTATTGAAAGCAAGTTCATGACTATGCTCTATCTCCTATTTTCTTCTAATGACTACCCTAAATGATTCAACATCTTGATTATGTCATGATAGCTTTTTTGAGGGGTAGTTTTTTTACAATTATTTTATAAAAGAGTCATATAATTTGAAGTGTTGTTCTTATTTTATTATTTTTTATTAGTCCCAACCAAAGGCCTCTGATTATAGCAATGAGTTTCCCTTTAACTCTATATTAGTTTATTGTTGACTTTAAATTTGTGTGCTATATCCAATATGTAACATAGGAAATCAATATATGTATTTTTTTTAATAATAAAAAAATATATTTTTCTAAAATTTAATGGATGATATCTTTGATGTGTTATTGCAGGCTTAATCAATTAATGGATTTTACAGTTTGACAAGAAAGAGAGGGAAAACTAAGGAAGGGAGGGAAGGCCGAGGGAGCATGTTGTTTGCCTGTCTTTAGGGCCCACTGTACTGCACTGCACAAATCTTATCTCTTGCATGTGCTACATGTTGTAGACCTAATTTCCTTCGATGTGCTCTCAGAAACTGAAGGTGTGCCCTCGATTGTTTTGGAGGACAATGCTTTCAAAGTCGGTGTTGGATTATCTTGCTTGATTTTAGGGTTCTTCTCAAACCCAGTGTTCCTACCATTTAATCTTACTTGGATGCAGGAGGCGCCTTGACTGTTGTCGAACTCTGATTCTGGATGGATCCATGTTGGGAAGGTCTCTCCAAAGTATCTCCTCCATTTATGTTGCTACTTTTGTTTCTTAGATCACAACGTAACTATAACAATAAGGAGGGGAAATTTCTGCATCGTTCGTCCTAGAAGTTGTGGGAGCGATATTTGATTCCCACTAACACCAATTCTGACAACCTGTTACTCTGTATCTCTAATTCATTTATGCTTGCTCAAATTGCAGCTGCTTTGAAGGCCAAGAGAGACATCTTGTCGCGATTATTACTTTGCTGATTGATTGAATGATGTACTTCCTAACAAAAATAAAGAGAATATCCCTAGGGTAGCTAAAACTGTGAAGTAACGTTGGAAGCAGATGAGAATTTATCAGGGTATGCCGGAAATCACATGGAATGGTTCAAATTGCAGCCGCTGTGAAGGCCAACCTATTGTTTTGTATCTCTAGATCTCTCCTTCCCATGTATTCCTTCTCTTTCAGCCGAAAGGCACGCGTTGCTTCATTATTGGATCCATTCAACTCAGACAACAATCTTCTTGACGAAAGGATGATATTTTTCGCCCAATATTCACTACAATTAACAGATTAATATTTTCTGCAAACATTCACAGGTTAGTGAAAGTTTATTTTTCTTTGAGGTTTTCAGAAATGTTTGAATAGATGTACAATTTGGTTGATTTCCTTTCATTTTTACTTTTTCCCTTGTTAAAGAATTAGACCGATCAATGCATATTAATTTTGAGATCTTTTGAAAACACAGGTTGTAATTGCAAATATCGGACTAAAAGTATATTCCTAGTTGTTTTTTCTGAAAGCACAGGATGCGATTGTAAACAACATTAAAAAATAAACATTATACCCATTTTGGGTTCTTCCTTAAGTGTTTAAGCATCCAATACAAATAGAGTTTCAACAGTGACCAAGAACAGTATACCCATTTGGTTTCATAATGTTTTTGTTGAGTTTTTCATTTTTTGAAAACACACAATATGTTTGGAAAGAACAGTATAAAAACATATAGCAAAGGATGTAGTAAAAGCGGGTAGAAAAGAACATTATTCCCATTTGGGTTCTTCCTCAAGTGTTCAAGCATAAAATGTAAATAAAGTTACTGCAATAACCTAGAACATTATACCAGATTTGGTCCATAATATTTTGATTTAGTGTTTTCATGATTTTTGAAGAGACATGATGTAATTGCAAATAGAAGGATAAAAGCATATGCCTAGTTGGTTTCTTGTATGTGTTTTTCAAAGAAAAAAATGTTATTGTAAATAGTAGTAACAAAGAAAGTTATACCCATTTGGGTTCTTCCTCAAAATTTCAAGCATCTACTGCAATTTTAAACAAAGCAAAAAATGGCTAATCTATTTGTTTTTGGAGCAATGGCAGGCTTAACTTTGAGAGTGCTTCTATTTTGAATATTTTTGTCATTTTTGACACAAGATGCACTTGCACATAGTAATTTAAAGATATGTTATGAGTTGGATTTTCTATGTTTTAAATGCACAATATTTGACTATAAATCGCAGAAAAGAAGAAAATTATACCCATTTGGGTTCTTCCTTTAAATTTTTAAGTATCTGTTGCAATTTTGAAATAGAGATAAAAAAACTAACCTATTATGTTTTGCTCATAATATTTTAAGCTATGTTCTTCATCAATTTGAGAGGGTTCTTCTATTTTGATCTTTCTCATATTTTTTTTGAGACACAGGATGTAATTGTCGATAGAAATATTAAGCATATTTTCCATTGGACTTTTGTATGTATTTGAAAGCACAAAATGTGATTGCAAATAACACTAAACAAACAAATTACTCCCATCTCGGTGAATTTCTTATAAAAAAAACTTGATAGTTTTATTACTAAAAGGGATGCATTATACATTCTTTCAAAGAGTACATGCTAAGCCTCATTTGTTATCAAGTCCGATTGTGAATCTACACCTTTATCCAGCATGGTCTGCTCACATTGGCACACCCACTTTCTGACTCAATCCCAACTTTCCTTCCACCATGTTTGTCTTTGCGAATCTTGACTGGGACAACTATCCTAGTCTACCCCATCCATGTCTATTGCAGCTGGCCAAGCCATCCTTATGTCAAATGAAACTTAGAAGATTCTTTCCATATACAAGGCCCATTAGGGTTCATCCTTCAATTTTTAGGCATCCAATACAATTGTAAATAGAGCAATGACTTATAACTTATTCCCTTTGGCCAATAATCTTTGAAGCTATGGCAGGTGTCAATTTGGAAGAATGATTATACTTTATTTGTTCTTTCATGCATCTTTATTTCCATCTTTAGTGTCCCTATTTTCTAGTGCACAAATGTTGGGTTAAAAGATCATATAACATTACAGTAAAGCACACGAAAAAATTGTGAACAAGAAATTCATTCATCGTTGGGCCTCAAACTTGCACTTGATCTATTGCAATTCTCTGCTTTGTTACTATCCCTTCTGTACATTTCATATCAATATAGGTCTTGCAATAATTGTATTGATAAATCTGAAAACCTTTTTAGAATAAAAACAAGCATATATTGAATTTTGTCAGCTGCCCAATTCTTATCCCATTCAAGTCATATCCCTATTAAGAAATCAATATTAAGACTTGTTTTGTTTGTTTAATGTTTTAAAATGGGAAATCTATCCCATATCATGTTGGATGGGTATCATAAATTAATGGGAATTTTTTTAATATTTGAAAACAAAGAATGATGGCAAGTTTTAAGTAAATATGTACAATGAGAAAAATCAGGAGGTTATAATGCTTATCAAGCTCCTCATGACCGATGAGATGATGCAACAAACTTTTGTAAACGGAAGGGTGGAAAAATAAGCTTTGTAGCAGTAGTGGAAATGAAGAATCAAAGGTGGCCTTAGCAGCAAAAATTGAGGGAGGTTTTTGTATATGATATTTTTCTTGATAAAAACCACTTTCCATTTTTCAAAATACATTTCCGTCGCCTCGTAATATGTGTCCAAAGAAGATGACTAAAACAGGAAAATTTATGTATTTACAAATCTGAAAAAATGAGTTGTAAAGACCTGCTTGTATCTCCCAAACCATGACACTTGTGTAAAATATGAGGGAGGATTTTGTATATTAGTTTTTTCTTGAAAAACACCTCTTTTTGTTTTCACAAATTCCTCTTAATATCCTCATAATATGAATTTGAAATTGACTGCAAAAATAGTAATTTCTAGAAAATCCCATGTTTTCTCCTTTTCCATACAAGATTGCTCCAAAACGCTTTGTTGAAGATAAAAAAATTATTTTTAATGTGTATTTTAGTGTGTATAATAGTGTCATTATCATTTTTCATCATCATCTATCACAAAAAACCCATAACTATGCCATTTACTTGAAAATTAGGGTGCTACAGAAACTTCCTGTAGCGCTATTTTTTGACCAGTTTGCATACCTAAAACCTTTTTCTCACCTAGGTCAAAGAAAAATCAATTCTTAGATGAACCAAACACTAAATAAACTGATCTCAAAAAAAATTTCCTTCACCTTTCATTGATTGCATTCAAAATTTAGGGTTTCATAGAAAATGAAACTATCAAATCTGAATGTTTCCCTGGGAGACAGTTTTAGCTGCTTCAACTAACAGATATAGGCTATTTCTTCTTTTTTTCTTGGTGTAGGAACAATTTTTCATTCTCCTTGGACCATCAATATCATATCTAAACACCAATTTTGATCCCTTCTTGCTCCATTTACTTTGTTTCCTCTATTTTCCTGCAGTAACCCTTCCTTTCAAGATGTTCTTTTAAAATATGTGATTAAATATTTTTTGTTACCATGTTCACATAACATTGTCAAATCCTTTCAACTAATTTAGAGGATTTTCCACTGAATCTATAAGAATAAGAAAAAATCCCATCATATATAGAGAGATTTATATACTTGGTTTGGTTGCAATTTCAAATACACTTGATGCCTGGTGGACTTGGGCTCAAGAATGCTTGAGATAGAAAGAGAGATAAAACTTTGAACCAAGGAGTCCCTTCTCTGCTAAAAGTTCCCTCAACGAAATCCCCTTAGGATTGTCGGCTTTTGTCCCATAAGCACCAAAACATAACCCACTAGTGCTCTAGTATAGATCTAGGTCTTCTCTTCTTTAGGGTGATCAATCTCAATTTGGACGAGTTTCCTATTTTATTCAAGGAAATCTCTCGTATCTTCAACCCATGCCCACAAACACCTTTGTTTGCTTCGTTATTTCTCCATGAGTCTTTTTCTCACTTGTTTCTTCTCAGGTTAACTCTTCTCAAGATCCTATGTGCTATGATATGCTCCGATATCACTCCCATCTACCCACTATATTATCTTCTCTATTGGTCTATTCCTGCACACACTCCCTTATTATTTTTTAGTCTGGTTGTGTGTGTCCTTCTTGGTGTGTCTATGGTGGTATTTTTCACCTTTGGTTTCTTATTAAACCAATCCTTTCGGGACTCCCATGGCTTCCTTGCAGACGTAACCTACAACCCACAATTCTCATTTTGAAGGGGGAAAACCATGATTTCTTGCTTTCAGGCCATTCAATTGGCCCCTTTATTCTTCAAAAGACCAATTTGTCAACAACCATTAACAAACTCAACCACTTCTATGACCTTCCATAATTTTTCATGTGGCTCATTTAGATCTAGTACGATGGAAGGTATGATTTTATGCTTAACAATCATAATTTAGCTTCTTAAACAAGCTTTATGTTTTCTTCACTAAAAAAAACTCATCTCCACCTTACCCAACCACTTAATCAATCCTTGCTTCATCAATTTCTCACTTTTGTATCATGGCCAATAGTTTGAATGTTTTTCCCTCTCAATCAATGGTTTTGGTGTTTTCATTAAATCAAAACATGATTGCATGCTTCATAACCATAATTATGTGAAGTCTTAGCATAATTACAGTCTTAGGGAAAAACATGTTGTTACACTTTGCTCTTTATGTCATATTGGAGGCTAGGGTTTGATGCATGATGTGGTTCTGAAGGTGGTTTGATAGTAGGAGACACATGGCATGGAATATTTGTACCTTAGATCATGACACATGGCCTTTGGAGGCCCAACCATCCAATCCTTGAGCTTGGAAGTAACATTTTTGAGCCCTACGTCAACCTTCTAGGGCTTGACATCACCCTTTTAGGGTTTTACTTTATGTGTATTTTTATTTTGGCATATTGTAGAGGGAAATAAAGGGGATTGACCCTCTTCTAATTTGTTGTTGAAAATTTTATGTAGAAAAATTGGTTACGGTGGCTCCATATAAATAGAGCACCTTCTCATTTCATTTTATCATCATTTTTTCCTCACAATTTTGTGAGAACAAGTCTGAAATTTCCTCCCTCTCTTGGGATATCTAGATCTTCTACTTATGAAACTTGTTTGGAGGATCAATTTGTGGATGCTTTTGCTGATTTTTGGATGGAATTTATTCAATTAGGGATGTATCTCACGTTATCTTTGTGAAGCAAGTGAAATTTCTGCAATTTTATTTTTGTACTATCAATACTTCATGGTAATTTCTCCTTTTCATGCTAGACATCTTGCTTGGTGAAACCCTATGGGAGGGGCATAAGTGCTTCCTCCTCTCACAAGGTTATTCTTGTTAAAAATTGGTGAAATATCCTTGCTAGGGTTAGCATCCTAAAGCCCTAAAGTAATATCACTTTAGGATTTTATCCCTAGAAACTTGATTTCTTGACCTATTTGAAGTATTAAGAAGGGAGAAAAGGTTTCTAGATCCCAAAAGTTCTTGCACTCTAGAATTCATTCTCTTTAAGGATTAAAACCTAAGGCCCTAATGTGCTAGCACCTTAGAGTTTAAGCCATGCCTCTTAGTCTTTGCTAATTCAATCTTCAAGAATTTTTGTATTGTTGTTATAAAGACTCCATATCCCTTAAAGGAACTGATTATACAACTCTCTTATGGTGAAATTGATCAACAAACACTCTCAATTCTCTCAAGATTTATACTAAATTTCCTAACACTAACACTCACTAACTTGCTAGTAAACATTTTGTTGTTGCAAAAATTTGCTACAAATATATAAAGACACTCTTATTTGTTGCATACACTCTCATAAAGGTGGCCTAAATTTCTTATAATTTTTCCTAAAAAATTGAATAATGTTCTATGTGATGCATGATTAATTTTCTTGGTCAATTGTTGTAATTCTAATCTCTTTTTATTGTTGTTGTTACAAATTTATATTTTTGTTATAAGACTGGCGTACTACTACAAATTTGTACCATCCATAGAAATCATTGTTGTCTAGTGTCTTATGAGGCATTAATTGCATGTTTTTACTTGGAAATTATCACATATATTCTATAAAGTGTTCTTGTTCTAGGAAGGTACTCACACAACTTCATTGTTCATTTACTACCTTCACCTAGAATAATCTTTAGGTGATCAAGAGAGGGGGTAGTAGGCTTGAATACTATACTTGCTACTTTGACCCTTGAGATCACCAGGGAAACCTGTCTTGTGGTGGACCTCATCCATCACTAAAATGAGGGAATTTATTACTAAGGTGACAATGGTGGGATTTTCCATAGTTACGTAGATTTGGGGGACTAGTGTTAGGTTTTGCACAAGTAAAAATATTAGGATAACATTTTGGCGTTGTTTCTGAGGGGGATTGAGTCATTCTCCTCAATGAAATACCTTTGGTAAAATTTCCTGTGAATCCCTCTTATCTCAAGTTTACCTAGCGAATCCACTGAGGATAGTTCCCTCACCTTCCTTCCATGATCCAAGGGGGATCATTTGGTGAATCCATTGATATATTATGAAGTGTCACTCTACTCTCAACTTTATGATATTGTGTATTTTCAAGTAATGGTATTATGACATGATGGTCACTTCACTAAATGTTTCCCTCCATGGATGTTGGGGGGGGGGGGGGGGGGGG
>JASDQU010109652.1:100081-110124 GCA_032191745.1 Picea mariana | reverse complement strand
GTGAGCTTGCTCACATATATGTGAGCTTGCTCACATATATGTGAGCTTGCTCACATATATGTGAGCTTGCTCACATATATGTGAGTGAGCATCATTTATTTTGTAGATTCTAAGTTATAAAGACATTCTTTCTATTATAAGTTCAACAAGTACCCAACTCCAAAACCCCTATTCAAAAGAATCAAAATAATTGTTGAAACAAATCTCTAATGGATGTACTATATACTTTGTGAATAAGTGTAATAGTCACTTTAAAGTTTTCATGTTTTCAAAACACTTTAAATACAATGAATACTCATGAATGGTTAAAAGTAAACTTTCTAGCAAATTTCCAATAATAGAAAGAGACCAAATCAACTAATCACCTGGCCAACTAATCTATGAATACTCAATCAAAATGAAAGACTATTTGATTTAACACTCCACTTTAATCTAAATTGTTACATTCTTGATCACTCACAATTCCTAAGTGGTGTTTCTAAAATTCAAAAGGAATTCTTTCAAATGGATTGGTGAATATATTTTCTAGTTGATATCTAAATCCACAAAATAAAAGAGAAATGCCACAATTGTTGACAACCTCAAGAATGCAGTGATTGTGAGTGTCAATGTGTTTGTTTTTCTGCTGAAACACATGGTTTTTGGACAATGCAATTGTTGAATAAAATAGAAGTTGGTTCCTTCTCCTCACATGAAAGATATTTCAAGAATTTAGTTATCAAAACTACATGGCATGATGTTGTAGTAGCAACTACAAATTATGTTTCTATATAAAATATTGAGAGAATTGATTGCTTCTTAGGCAATGCATAATAAGTTCTACCTACAATATACCTTAAATATGGAAATAAAACTAACCCCATATACATGAGGTTTCTACAAGCCTTTTATATGAGATTTCTACAAGCCTCTTATATAGTGTTGAATCAACTGTTGTTCCATCATAGTGCTTGCTTGATATAATTCATGCTTATTCTATTAGTCTTCCAATGGGTCTTTTGGATGGTTTAATTTGTCCTAAACCTCTTTAATATATCAGTAGCATACTTTTGTTGACATATGAAAATTCCTTTAAAGAATTTCTTAACTTCGATTTTCCAAAATTACTTTATGATAACACGGTCTTTCCTATCAAACTCTCTTTTCAGCAGGGAAACTTTGCCATCATCTAACATCATATTACCAATATATATCATATCATAATTTTATAACATATTTCACATCATATTGTAATCAAACTTTTTATTTTATTAGAATAATAAAAATAATTGGTCAATTTTCATCAATTCTAAACTTATCTAACAAATTAATATTTTTCATTTTTTTTATGAAAAAAATTATTACCATAAAAGTAATCAAGATTCTTCACATTTTTTTCTTAATTTTTAAGAAATATACCATTAAAGTATTGAAAATAATAAGAATAATCTAAACTTCAATTATTCTAATAAAAAAATATTGGTGTATAGCTTACTAGATTCATCATATTCACATAACAAAAACTATGAAGAAATTAACATAAATGTATTTTAACATTAAATTTATAGAGTTATTAACTTTGTCTAATGCAATAAATAATAATAAATATAAAACTTAATGTTGATATATTTAAAAAATATTATTAACAACTTATAAATGGGGAAAAAATATTTAGCTATCACTTTCATTCATAATTTAAGATGAAATGAATAGATCACCTTTTTAGTTGTTTTTTTTAGTTGGCTTTTGATTTAAAAATATTCCCCTTCTTAGGTAGGATTTCACTAATTTCACTCTTTCTATGCTTTATTTTTTCATTTTTCCCATATTCTTTTGTAATCAATCCTTTCAATGTTCTTTCATTGAAATTATAATTCTCACTATCAAATGTTTTCCTTCACAATGTCATTCCAATCCTTTTCCTCAAATGGTAAATTGAGATAAACAAGAAAATACCTTTGATCCTTTTCCACCAATTTGTTTTCCTTAGATGGAAAATTGAGATCAAGAAGGGGCCTCTATTCCTTATTCACCATGTTAAAATTTCTTTGAGACTCAACTTGCATACCCAATTCTAGCATATTAGACTTTTGTTTTTTTCCCACTATATGAGATTGTGCTTCAATACACCCACTTTAAATATTGAGATCAATTGTAGCTTTCTTGGTTATTTTACATTGAGAATTTATATTACTATGAGAGAAATATGTTAATATTGGAAAAAAAGAGTTTATGTTGCATATATCAAATGTAGCTTTCTTAGTTATTTTACAATGGAAATTTATATTACTATGAAAGAAATATGTTAATATTGACATAAGAGAGTGTATGTTGCATACATCAAAATCCCCTTCAAGCTTTGGTATTTTACCTAATATGTTTCTTTCTTTGAATACAATACCCTTAGTCAAATACATGAAATCATTTCTACATTTAAGTTAGTTGTCACTGCTATTAGAACTCATGATATACTTAAGAGAGTGAACTAGAGGAGCTTAAGTAGTGGTAAAGACAACATCACTAATGCCATGAGAACTTGTTAGAACATTGTTTGTGCCAATTACCCTTTTCTCAACTTTTTTTTCTTTTTCCCCTTAAATTGTAGTGATATAGACCCTCCATGAAAAGTGCCTTCAAATATTTGCATAGATGAGTTAAAGCCAAATTTAGTCTCTACAAATTTTAAAAGAGCATTGATTTTAAGGTCAATATACATGTTTCTGATACTAAAAAAAGAAAAAAATATGTTTTCAAAAGAAATATAAATACTTTGAGTTACCTTTGAGCGAACTTGCCACAAAACTTTAAATTTATATGTACATTTTTTCTCCCTGACAAATCTGTAAATATATAAAAATTAGTTACCTCTAAAAAAAACTACATAACTTTAACAAAAAAAATCCACTCAAAATATACATCTAAATTAAAAAGATTGGTAAAAAAACATTACTGTAAATATATAAGAATTGATTACCTCTAAAAAGAAACTACTAAAAATAAATATGCATCTAAATTAAAAAGATTGGTAAAAAAACATTATTCTAAACATTGCATTCAATTTAAATATAACAATTTTAAAACATTGCATTCAATTTAAATATAACAATTTTAAAACTATTAAAAGAAAAAAGAAAAAAGTTACTGCGTTGAAATATTTCAGATCCTTCCCATTGCTTCAACATGAAATATTTATCAATATTTCCTCTTTCACTTCACTACAATGTTCATCTTGTAGTTGTTTGGTTGAGATTCAAAAGCTTGACCTAGCATCTTCTGCAGTTTTAAACCTTTCCACTCGGAAAGTCTGATCATGACTTTTTGGAAATCCTTTGTAATGTATATTAAGGTTTAATATTCCATTAATGTTAATGAACAAAAAGCTTAGATGTCAACGCTTCGAAGTCTATCATATAGAGAAAATCAAACCCTTTTAGTTTTTCACTGGATTACTTGCTATTTTCAGCACACCTTATAATCGTTTTACTCGAACCCGTGAAGTTACAAAACTCTCAAGTCTGCTCTCTAAAAATAAACAAGAAAACTGTTATTTGGATTTAACTTTGATTGGCATATATAACTTATGGTTTATTAAACACGGTTTAGGTTCATTAAATATTGTTTAATGTCAATGAATGATCAAATTTGATCAAATCTTTTAATGCTGATAAATTAATGATCAATATCACAGGTATCTTACAATATTTGTTCAAATTTGATCATTCATTTTTGTTAAACAAATGAACTCTAAGTTATACATGACAATCAAAATTAAATCCAAATAACAGTTTTCTTGTTTTTACAGAGCTGACATGACATGAGAGACTTGTAACTTTAGGGTAAAATTATTATAAGCTGTGCTGAAAATAGCATGTAAGCCGGTGCCAAACTACATTCTATTTTAGTCACTAGCCGTGTTTAAAAGGGCTTGATTTTCTCTATAGGAGAGACTTCTAAGCATAAGTAGCATTGGGATTTATGCTTTCTGAGAACATTATATTCATCACAGCTTCAATAAATTTGAGAAGGATGATCCGAAAGAATACTCCACAGTTGGATTTTAAGTTGGATGATGAAGAACTCCACAGTTGGATTTTAAGTTGGATGATGAAGCATGGTATGATGTGTTCATCAGCATTAAAGAAACATCATATCTTAATATCTATCAAAAAGTCATGATTAGATTTTCCCACTCGAAAAGTTTTAAACTGCAAAAGATATTAGGTCAAGGTTTCGAATCTCAGCGGAGCAACTACAAGATGAACATTGTAGTAAATTGAAAGAGGACATGCTCATAAGCTCTTCATGTTCAGGCGATGGGAAGGATCTGAAATATTTCAAAGCAGTTGTTGAAGAGTAGGTTTCATTTCTTAACATTTCTTCCTTTTTATTTAATTAAGCTATAAAATTATAATATTTAATTTTGTTATAATATATTTTTTTTCTCTTTATTTTTATAATTTTAAAATTATTATATTTAAATTTGTTTTAATGTTTTTTTTAATTAGGTGTAATTTTTTAAATTAGGTATAATAAGATGTAATTTTTTTTACCAATCATTTTAGTTTAGACGTATATTTTGTGTGGGGGAGCATTAATAGAGAATATGTATGGACATTAATAGAGAATATGTATTATAATAATACATATTCTCTATTAATGCCCCCCTCTCCCACCCTCTATAATAATACATATTCTCTATTAATGTCCCTCCTTCGCATCCTCTATAGAGGGTGAGAGGGGGGCATTAATAGAAAATGTGTATTATAATAATACATATTCTCTATTAATGCCCACCCTCTATATAGAGGGTGGGAATTAATAGAGAATATGTATTATTATAATACATATTCTCTATTAATGCCCCCCCCCTCCCACCCTTCCCTCACACCCTCTATAGAGGGTGGGCATTAATAGAGAATATATATTATTATAATACATATTCTCTATTAATGCTCCCCCTCCCACCCATGCGAGGGGGCGGCATTAAGAGGGTGGGAGGGGTGAACATTAATAGAGAATATGTATTCATTTTAGTTTAGATGTATATTTTGAGTGGATCTTTCTGTTAAAGAAATGTAATGTAGTTTCTTCTTAGAAGTAATTAATCTTTATATGTTTATTGATTTGTTAATCTAAACATCTTTGAGTAGATGGGAGGATGAATGTGCAAGTAAATTTAAAGTTTTGTGGGAAGTTGGTCCATAGGTAAATAAAATAACCTATATTTCAACATTTTCTTTTTGAGCTTTAGAAGCATTGATACTCACCATAAAATCAATGTTTTTTTAAAAGAGATAGACTTAAAATACAATGATATTGAATTATTTATACAAGTTTGAAGGTATTCTTTATCCAAGATCAATATCACTCAAATTTAAGTGGAAAGGAAAGATCTCACAAGTTCTCAAGGCATTAGTGGTGTTGTTTCTACCACTACAACAACTCTTGTGGTTGAGTCTCTTCAATCTCTCATGAGTTCTAATGGCACTTAAATGTAGACATGTTCTTATGTATTGGAATAATGGTATTGTGTTAAAAGAAGAGATTAGATAAAATACAATCTTGAAGGGGATTTTTATATATGCAACATAAACTTTAAAGTAATATAAATTTCCATTGTGAAATTAGCAAAGAAGCTACAATTGATATAAATATTTATAGTGGGTGTATTGAAGCACAATCTCATATAGTGGAAAATTAACAAAAGTCTAATATGTTGGATTTGGGTATGCAAGTTGAGTCTAAAGAAATTTTAATATGGTGAATAAGGAAAAAAGATTCCTTATTTATCTCAATTTTTATCTAAAGATAAATATTTGGTGGAAAAGGAACAAAGGTTTTTTTTATTGATCTCAATTTACCATTTGAGATAAAGGAATGGAATGACATTGTGAAAGAAAGCATTGGCCATAATTTTTGTTCCAATTATAGTGATAAATCTTCTACAAAGAATTTTGACAATGAAAATTACAATTTCAATGGAAAAATAATAGAATGATTGATTACAAGAGAATATCATAAATAAAGGAATTACATGGGAAAAATGTGAAAATAAAGTATAGAAGTAGTGAAATCCTACCCTAAAAATATCTTTTTAATTTAAAGGCCAACTCTTAATAACAACTAAAAATATATTCATTCATTTTATTTTAAATTATAAATAAAAGTGATAGAAAAGGTATTTTTATTTTTACTTTTACATTTATAAGTTGTAAACACTATTTTATTAAACATATCAACATTGTTTTTTTATATTTAATATTTTATAGCATTAGACAAAGTTAATAGCTTTATAAATTTAATATTAAAATATATTTATTCTAATTTCTTTACTCTTTTTGTTATGTGAATATGATGAATAGAATAACTTATACATTAATATTTTTTTATTATAATAATTGAAGAATATTTTTTTTTCCATTTCTCTAGTATTATAGTTTATTAAAAAAAGTGAAAAACTGTCAAAAATCTTGATACTTTTATAATAATAAAGTTTTTAATAAAAATATATAAAAAAATATTAATTTGCTAGATGAATTTTAGAATTTATGAGAGTTCACTAGTTATTCTTTATTATTCTAATAAAATAGAGAGTTTGATTATTGTGATAAAAGAAAAATAAAACTGAAATATAGCATAAAGTTAGATTAATAAAATTATGTTTTTTATTTTGAAAGATATGATGAAGTGAGACAAATATTTAGAAAACTTTAAAATCATAAAATGATGTTGAAAATGAAAACTATTATGATAATGATGAATAATCATTTTTTAATATCATTTCATATTTCTAATCAATTTTAAATAGAAAAATAAATTTAGTAAATAAAAATTTAATTAATTCAAATACATTTTTAGTTCAAGAAAAATTGCATAATTTGGTAGGCATTTTTATAAGACAAAATCTTCATTAATTTTTATTGTTTGACATACAATAAATTGGTTAATTATTTTGAAAACTTTCAGTTTGAAAAAAGTTGTATATTTAGTTGAACATTTTTATAAGTGAAAATCTTAAAACATATAAGGTTATCAATTTTGTATATTTACCTAATTAGTTAATTATTATGAGATTATTTGCATACTTTGTTAGGAATTTCCATGAGCTAAAATTTTGAAACATGTAGGACTATCTATCTTTCTTTTAATGTTTGTATTTTTTGTCTACAAAAAATTGTTTAACTCATAAAATTTTTAAGAAAGATGTGGAGTGTAAAAGAGGAACATATCAAGACTTGGTATGATATGTGATTTTGATAATATATCGTATTTTTTCCACACCAAAAGTGTAGGTGTTCATGGGCATGATTCTCAAACCAAAACTTTTATGTGACCTGCTTGGCAATATGGATAATTCTTTGATTTGTTATACCAAAACTTGGAGAGTCTATTTAGAAATTCTCATATAAATTAACCTATCATGCAAATGAAAAGTAAATCAAGATAAGAGAAAAAAAAATGTTACCTTATATTCTCATATAAATTAACCTATCATGCAAATGTGAAGTAAATTAAGGGCAAGAGCAAAAAATATATTACTTTATAATTTATAAAAATAATTGTTTTTTTTCTTGGTAAAAAAATATTTTTATTTTTAATTAAAAACCAAAATATAAATTAACCTATCATGCAAATGAAAAATAAATCAAGACAAAAGAAAAAAAATACTACCTTATAATTTATACACATAATATTTTTTTTTTTCCTTTGAAAAAACTTATTTTTATTTTTAATCAGAAACCAAAATACAATCTTGGTATCCCTTTTGTAAAAAGTGGTTTCATTTATACAATATAATAAAATCACAAAATTCAATTTATAAATAGACATGTAACATGTTTTACATTTCTAGTTAAAATTGAATTTCTAAAATAAATAAGAAAAAGTAATAGAAATATAAAATATTATTTTTAGCTGAAATATCAATGTACAAATGAAAATAATTCAATGAAAATCGGATAGATAATATTTCTGGTTCATACTTCATACATAGTGAAGTATTAGAAAAACAAAATTATAGTTCATACTTCATACATTAGGATTCAAGAAACAGAATTATAGAATTTCAAATTTCAACCAGAATTATCATGGTTTTGTCATCAATTGTATGGCTAATTAGGAAGTAATATAATCTAGATAATTATTATTCTAAAACGAAAAATCTGTACATGAAAACTTGCGAGGTGCTTTTCTGTTTGCTGGACTGTTGCTCCATATTGTGAAATCATAAATTTTTGCTTTCCTTTTTACTTCTTTTTGTTAAAAGGTTTTTATTTTGATGAGTTATGGTCCCGTGGAATTTAAGATTATGTTCAATGTTTTTCATACATAAATTTAAGAATAATTTGTTTAAAAAACTCGCGTGAAGTTGTTAAAAGTGGCCAGCGACATTCAATAGATTCAATCATAGAATAAAAAACAAACATTTTCATCATTCACTTAGTGCGAGAAACATTCCCAATGCTGGAAACAATTTTTCTACCCACTCGATACTTTATGAGATTTCGACTTATGCCCCACATGGTATCTCACGGCCTCTCGCTAATTCGCGACATGTTATCATAACTTGTGAACATATTCATTAGGGTGAAAGAGTCTTTGAAAATGTTTAGGTTGAAAGAGTTTGTGAACATATTCATTGTGCAATCCATTAAATGTGTGAGTCCCGAAATAGGTCCGTGCTCAAGCAATTAATATCTATCAAGGCACTTCGATTGTTCCCCTTCTCCTTTCTCCATTGAAATTACGAAGAAGAGACATATTCCAAAACCCATTAAGATGATTCCATCCATATTAAAATTCCTTCTTCCTTTGCCCACTACACCAAATGCCACTAGAGGAAGATATAAAAACACATGGAATTATATAATTCTATATTGGAAGGTTGCTTATTTATTCAAGCTTGTGCTTTCAAATAATTTTCAAATAATTTGGCTAGCATAGTGTGTGAGTCTAGAACTCTCAGAAGGTAGCAACAATCCAATCCACAATTTTCCCTTCATTGATGGAGTAGTAGATTACTAACTGGGTATCACTATTATTCACATATGGATAGAAAGATGTTATAGGATGACAACATGACATAGGAAGAAGAGGCCAAGAGAATGAAAATGAAGTATGTTTCTCTAAAAGAAAATAACATGGAGATCCAGTGGGTATGTATGTTTTGGGTTTGGGCAATTGTGTCTAGAGTGCAATGAAAATCTTGTAGATCCAACTCAACAATATGTGATTTTTATTTTATTGTGTACATGGTTTTGTGATTTTATTTATTTCTTTTTTTAATCTTTTCAATGTTTTTTATCATGCTATGTTATTAATACAAAGAGACATAGGGATAAGAAGAAACGGTTAGGGAAGAAAATATTCTCCCTAGGGAGACATTGTTTACTATTAATGATCAGATTTGAAAGGTTCTTTTTCATGTTAAATTGAAAGGTACATTTTCATATCACATTTTATGATGAAAAGTTGTAAAAGTGAAGGAGGGATGGGGGCTAATTACGTACAAATACAACTACGGCTGCATAAAATCATGAGCAAACAAAAAAAAATGAACATAAAGTTGTGGATGTAAATCTTGATTCATTCATTGCTTCTGAAGGAAGATATAAATTCACAAGATTGAATACGAAATGCACCTTCAATTATAGAATTCTAGAATTCCATGTGATGTTTTTTATTTACCCCTACTAGGATTTGGTGGAGTGGGCCTAGGTAGAGATGGAATTTTAATATAGATGTTCTCAACTTAATGGGAATTGAAATATGTATCTTCTATGTAATTTATAATTTCAATGGGGAAACGAGAAGGAGGATGATCACAATAACCCATGTCCCTCAACAAATATTAATTGCTTGAGAACAAATATGAGTTGTCTTATCTTAATACGCTTTGGAATATGGCTCTTCTTCGTGATTTCAATGTGGAAGGGAGAAGCAACTTTCAAAATTGAACCTGTCTCGGCCCTTCTAGAGGTTCCGTCAGAACTTGTTTAATCTATGAGTGGCAGAAGGGTATTGTTATTGTATAATCTATGAGTATGCAAAGAAATGTGTTTGTC